>PVIJ01008836.1:0-19178 GCA_004024925.1 Scalopus aquaticus
TTCACTTATAACAGGACTATAGGGAGGCGGGGTGGGAGAGAGACACTCAGCGGTGGGGGAGGGGGGAGGGGAGGATAAGGGCACAAAATGGAAGAGAGGAGAATACAGGGGACCATGGAGATGGATCATGGGTGAATTGGTGGTGGGCTGCCCAAGGGGAATACAAAATGTAAAAGACACAAATAACAATAAAAAAAAATGGAAAAAAAAATAAATTTAAAATGTTTAATAAAATTACTTAGAGTAGAAATATACTATTAATGAAACCTTGATTTAACTTGGTACACACAGAAAGTTCTATAAAGTCAAATGCTTTATTTGAAAATACCTTATTTCTGAATTTTTTCACTTTTGTTGTCCTGTAGACAAGCACCTCCTATACCATCATTTTATCTTTATGTCATTTATACCTTTTGGTCAAACTCAAACTTATCCTTGACTAATTGCATGTGTTATTATACTCAGTTACTTTTGGCACATTTGGAAGGGCATCAAACCCAGATTTGTCACTGGGGAGAGGGACAGGAAAGATTTTGTTTTTCCTTTTTGAATATGCATTTCTGAGAGTTACTAATTACTGTAGATTTAAAAAAATAATAATTTATCCTTTTAATTGTAACGTTAGGGTTCTCTTCATCAGGTATTGCAACCAAATCACCCATATTCTACCACCATAATCCATTAGGCTTCCTTTCCTGTTTGCTCCTACTTCTCCCCTAAGCCCTCCTCCCTTTGGATGCTTCTGTTCTTTAGTCCATTATCAAGGGTTAGCTTTTCAGGTTGTCTTTCTCTGCTTCTTAGTTTGGTTTCTCTATACATTTTACTATTAGTGGTATCTGAGATTTATCATTCTCCTGACTTATTTCACTTAGGATTCTCTCTTCTAACTCCATCCATGTTGCTGTTTTTTTCCTTTCTTTTTCTTTTGACTGCTGAGTAGTATACCATTGTGTATATATACCACATCTTCTTGATCCACTCATCCACTGAAGTTGTTTCCATATCTTGGCTATTGTAAATAGTGCTGCTGCGAACATGAGGGATGCAGTCTTCCATTCTAGTTTTTTATTTCTTTGGGTAACTACCCAGGGGTGGAATTGATGGATTTTATAACAGATCCATTTTTAGTCTTTTGAGAAATCTCCATACTACTTTTCACAGGGGCTGGGCCAGTCTGCATTCCCACCAACAGTATAAGGTTTCTGTTCCCCCTACACCCTAGCCAGTGCATTTCTGGTCTCTTTGACCTGGGCCATTGTCACTGGTATGCATTGGTATCTCATTGTGGTTTTGATTTGCATTTCCCTAATGACAGATGATGATGAACATTTTTTCATGTGCCAGTTGGCAGGAAAGATTTCTTGAATATCCTGTTTTGTGTGTCTTTTATGCATCTTTAGCCCCATACAGTATTTTTTCAATACTAAATTGAGCCATTCCCAACCACTTCTTGTCACGTTAGCATTAAGACTGTCTAGACAACTTGACTTTTGCTTCAGGTAGAGGTATTTAATAATATGTTTCTCTGTAAATGTCATGCAAACATCTCTGTATATTATAGTCACACCTTACAACTAAGTCATAACCAAAGAACTTGACTTAAAAAATAGCAATTCTTTTATAAAAGTTTGAGTATTTACTCATTTTTCTCCCCAAGGGCTCTTTTCCAAGAAGTGGATTTTCATTCAAGGTTTTTTATCCTTCCAGTAAAACAATAGAGGATAGGTAAGTGTGTCCATAAAGACAGCAAGCAGCTTTCTGTTGGTTTTATACTGCTAAAAATAAGTTGTTCTGTAGAACTAATTTTTGCAATTAGTATACTTATTCAAATAGTAATGAACACAAGTTACGATAAAAAATTTCAAGCAATGCTTACAAGAATGAAATTGGAAAAGATAAATACCTCTGTTTCCTAACCCTGAAATTATAATTAGCAGTTTCTTATGGTTCTTGGAAAAAAATAAATAAAAGCACTATTCTTGCTGCTCAAGATTCATGGAGGATTGAAATCCATTCATTTTGTGACTCTAGTACTTATTCTTGGACTCACTCATTGGACATGTATTCTCATGTACTCCAGGTACTGCCTAGCTTTTGAAATATAACCAGATATGCTTATACATAATCAGATATTCTAGCCTCTATGCCCTAAGGCTGACATGTGGTTCACTTTACCAGTCCCACACTGAATCCTAAAAAATAGCGAAACTAAAAAACTTTTGGCATGCCCTTAAGTAAGGGCAAGCTCTTACTCAGTCTCACCACTCCTTGTTGAGACCAGGATGCCTGAAGGCTTTTGATATTGTAACCCCAGGACTAAGTCAACCTGAGCATATTTTGTCTTAGACTTTTACTGAACTGAGATTTGTTATAAAACTTACTGTTATAAAGATCAGTACTGGGAACTTTCTTTTTTTCCTCCCCTCCACGCTTCCCCAGTACTGGGAACTTTCAACAGGTTTCAGAACAAGAGAAATCCTTGACTCTCCCAAGCAACTAATTATTTTTATCTTAGGGGAACTGTGCATCTGATAGACACCTTTTGCTTTAGCTGCCAGGGAGTATGGCCAAAATGTGTAGCCCGTTTCCATAGCTGTAGAGCAAAAACGTTTGGTCTCATCACTGGCTTCATTTTTTACCTGTATTTTCCACTTACCTGTTTCTCCTCACTCACTTACTTTTATCTATTCTTTACATTTATCTCTGAAAGCCATGTTATTCCTTCTTTAAAAAATGAGTTTGGATATAAGTAAATAAACCACAACAGATTAACTGATTTATTGTAACAATACTTGTTATATTTCTTGTAATGTTCCTTACAGAATTGTTTTATTCTAAGGCTTTTGTACAGATTTCTAAAACAGCTCTTAACACATTGAATTAGAAGTCACTTAAATGTGTGTCCCTTTTAGAAGTTTCTAGCATAGTACTTGATGTGTCTTTGATGCTTATTGTTGAATTGAAAAGTTGATTATATTATTTTCTCTGGACTCAGATGTTACAAAACCTTTACATGATTTCCAAACTATAATTTGGTATTGATAACACGTCCTCTTTTAATACTGGATCAAATAATTTGATAAATATTTATTTTTTAAGAGAACAAAAAAATATTTCAAGACATAGTAAATTGGTCTGTTGCTGTTTTTTTAAAAAGAAATCTTTTGTGAGAATATTGTCATATTGTAAACTTAATCACAGACATGTAGTCAAAGTAGACAAGGTTAACTGTTTCAAAATGTACTCTCAGACAGGCTGTTTTATTTCCAAACACACTATTGGTGATGTAGTGGAGACAGCCATTCTTACATAGTTGATCAGAATAAAAAATGGTGAAAACATTTATGGAGGACAATTAGACAAGATTTCTTAAGACCGCAACTGCGTACACTAGCAATTCCATTTCTAGGAATTTACCTAACAGGTGTATTTGGGCTTATGCATAAAAGTAGTTATAGCTCGCTCTATTGTAGTTTTTATAATATCAAAAGAAACATTTTAAATGCATTTGCACTTAAATGTACACACTCAGAACTTTCCTAACTCACTTAAAATGTAGGGATCATAGATAAATGTAGTGTGATTTTTTTAAATTAAGGTTTAACACTGGTTAATATATATTTACTTTTAATAGAAAAAAGTTGGACTCAGTATTCTACCTCATGTGTTTTTAAAGCATAACTCCTTTTCCTACTTGCTTATCTATGACTCGATCATCTTTATAGTTATGTGCAATTGCTTATGGAGAGCAGAAATGGAATTTAAGACAATGTGCATGTGTTGACCTATCTTTAAAATTATTCAGCTAAAAGTAAATGTTAAGAAACATGCAAAAACTTAGGTTTCCAAAATGTTTAATTTTATTAATATTTTCTATTTTCAGCAAACTTCAAGGGTTTTGAGTCTTCAAGTCCATCTGCAGTAATTTTCTTACTGTTGTATTTTATGTAATTTTGATATTGTTACAATAAAATTATAGTAACCTTAAAATGTTCTGCTTAAATTTGTATTTTATGAAATTTTGATATAAACATCCATGATGGTACACTTTACAAAAGTTTTATAAGAAAAAGTTTCTGCATAATCTTTGTGCTCTTTTACTTTGAAGCAGTATGTTTTGCTATTTTGGGTGTAATCAGTCAACACCACTCCCTTACTGACCTTTGGTTTGTGGCACTGAAACAGCCCAGAAATGAATCTGAATGACAGCAAGTTGTTGGATGTGGTACAAAGAGTTTTTCAAATATAGGGGAGCCTATAATGCAGGACATTTCTCTCAAAAAAAATTCTTTCAGGAAAGATAAAATTGACATAGTAAAGTGGAAATTCCTCAAAGAAGGAATGAATTAGTAGTTAAGGATGATGTGGTAATTTGAGATATGGCTGAAGATGGAAAATTTGTTAAGAGGAGCAAGACTGGGCATTAATTTCAAGAACAGCCTGGAAAAACTGAAGTTGAAGTTAAATATGAAATCCACGTATACATTCAAAAACTGCTAGGTTGCTAGAACAATTTTAGTTTGGGCCTTGCTTGAAAATGGTGGTGAAGAGACATGGAAAGTTGTTGGTCTAGTTTATGAAAACCATAGAGCTAAATATAAAATATGATGGGTAGGAAGTTATCAGTGGAAATTGTATACAAAGTGTCCCCTCATTCATTCAATGATTGCTTCTATAATTAAAGTTGAGTTTTTGAAGCCTCCCTGGTGGCTTGGGGTTAAGTGTCAGTGCTATCACCTCTATGGCCAGAGTTTGATCCCTGGCCAGGGAGCTGACCCATATAATGTAGCAGACCTCTCCTGTCTCGCTCACTGCTCCCCTTAGCAGTGTATTTCAGTAAATCTGCCTGTTCTGCTCCCCACTCTGTCTCTGGTGAATCCTCTCAAGAACAACACCCCCCCACCCCGCCAGCCTACATCCCAGTTCTTCCATGCATAAATAAATCTTAAAAAAAAAAAAAGGGATTTTTTGAAATCTTCAGAAACACAGTTAATGACTAAAAAAAATTACCTTTAGAGGTCAGACAAGGTGAAGTGAGATGAAGCAAGTAAGGTAAGAACAGATAAGTTGCCAGAACCTAGTGATCAGTATTTAGAATAACAGGAACCAAAGCCAGGGACAGGTCAGCAAATGAGAAGTTAACGGTTATTAAGATAAAGGGCATCAGAAGAACATCACCGAAAAGGTGTCCTGAGATTCTGGCTTCTGCTTTGGGGAAAAGCAAGAGATGGTGTGATCCCCACTTGGTTTATAATAAGTGAAGCATGACTGATCTCACTGCCCAATCTGTATGTGAGGTGCCTTTTATGCAAAGGTGTATCTCAGAGCACAAGGGTAGTGGGTAAAACTTCTGTGGTGAGATCATAGGGAGTACCATGACTGGATAGTCTGGAGCACCCCGGCCCTGTGCTATTCTGCTTCAGCCAGTTGTGGCTGTGTAGGAATCCTAGCTGACATGGCCCTTTTGGAGAAATACCGATTTTCGAGTAAAGCATCCTAATTTCTGAAGCACTGGCAGCTAATTTAGATTGCAATTTGCACCAAACAAGACATGATTACAGACCAGGTAAATGTTCATGAACTGCTTTCTCTGCTTTTTAAGTATAGGAATTTAATCCGGTGTCTTATAAAATATCCCTATTAAGTTGGGGTGGGTCCTAACTATTCACCAAAATCTATTGTGGAATGATTCTGTCCTTGTAATAGTGGTGACAGCTCAGAGCAAGCAGGATAAAGTTCTGATCCTGTGCATATTCATGTGTTTTCTGTGGAGCTAAGACCCCTCACCCACCATATTCAGCCAGTGAAGCTCTTTTATTCTTATTCTTGGGCTTTGCCTTTAAACAAAGCCCATTTTTATTCTTCTGAATAAAAAGGGGGTGGTAGCTTGAGTAAGTCTTATAAACCACTGCTCTACTTCTTTAATACATGTATTAAATATTTACTATGGTAAGCACTATGCTATATGCTTATTCACTGTACAACTTAATCCCTACTAGGTTCACCATTACCTTAATTTATATGAGAAAAATGGGTACAGGGAGGATAAATCAACTGCTCACCGTCACACCACTGGTAAGGGTCATGGTTGAGTTGACTCTAGGTTATTTGGGGCTATTCTTGCCTGCGCTTCCTTACTGAACAGTAATTCTCCTTACTCCACAGGACTAAAGCTATACAAGATCATCTTTCCAGAGCGGTTATAAACTAAGGGTTGAGGTCATTAGTGGTTGAGCTATTAAAAGGTCACAGAACAGAAAATTCCACGGTATTATTTCATGAGTCTGTTTTTTTTCAGCGATGTGTTAGGAATTGGCCTGTTCTATCACAATTGTTTCACTGGCTTAAGTCTCTAGCCATTTACTCTGGTCTTCCACTTCCCCAGGGTTGTTTCCTTGCCATCACTTGAAGATTCCAAATGCAGTACTTATGAAAGGCTAAGTAAGATTAAAGCAGTTTGCATAAAGGGGTTAGTAAAGGATGACAGCACTATTAACTCATAACCTTTTTGCCCAAACAACATTCCTATTTCTTTAAAGATAGCCTTTACTCAATACATGAATTTGGGGCAAGAGATCATTTGTTCTGGAGAAGGGAGCTTATATATTCCATACTATTTTTTCCTAAGGGCTTCCTAAAAGCCTAAAGAGCTTTTTCTGGAAAGGAGAATATTACATAGTAATAAATTTAGCAAGGTGGAGAGCATTAGGGGGTACAATAGAAAAGGCTACAACTTTATACATCCCTCACATGCCTAAAAGTTTATCAATCACTGGTTATTTATGAATCGCCTGTACCTATCTCTTGCCCAAATGAGAGTCGTTATTCAAACTGTTAAATTATGAGCAGTTTGGACAGGTACAGAAGGACAAACTATTGATATATAGTGAAATATCCAGAAGTTCCAAAGACTGGCTTAGCAAAGTAAAAAGGCAGAAAACCTAGGTTTGAATCAGTTTTGTGAATGTGGTCAAATGACTTCTCAGGTCTGAAATGAATGTCAGCCCATGGGTGTGCACCATGAATGAGATAATATGCACATAAAGATGGAAATTATGAATTATGATAGTTTCTCTGCAGAAGGCATTGCACCACGACAGACGCAGAACGTAAGGTGGTTGGTTTGAAGAAAACTAAGGCTATTCCTAGCATTTCCACGATCCCACTCCCATTCCTGCTCCTCCCCCCCCCACCCCGCGTGTTGTGGTGTCTCTATGGCAACAAACAAGCGGTGCCGTAGCCTCAATTCTCTGGCAGTTACTGAACTCAGCCGACTAACGACTCCAGTACGTGTCCCATCTACCCGGTCCCGAGTTGCTCTCCCTTGGCTCCAGATCAAGGAGCCGAGGGAGAACATGGCCAAGAAGGCCGCTTCTTCGGGGCTGGAGGAGTTAGATCTGAGCGGAGAGGAGGTCCAGCGACTGACCTCCGCCTTCCAGGACCCGGAGTTTCGGCGAATGTTCGCCGAGTACGCCTCGGAGCTCAACGACCCCGAGAATCGGCGGCGCTATGAGGAGGAGATCACCGCGCTGGAGCGTGAGCGCGGAGTGGAGGTGCGCTTTGTGCACCCCGAGCCAGGCTACGTGTTGCGCACCAGCCTCGACGGGGCGCGGCGCTGCTTCGTGAACATCAGTAGCAACGCTCTGGTGGGCGCACCCAGCAGCCGGCCGAGCTCCGCGGGAGCGAGGGTCGGCAGCCAGTGGTCCCTGCCCTACAGCCTGGCGCCCAGCCGCGAGTACGCCGGAGGCCGGGG
This sequence comes from Scalopus aquaticus, assembly GCA_004024925.1. Lineage (NCBI taxonomy): Eukaryota > Metazoa > Chordata > Mammalia > Eulipotyphla > Talpidae > Scalopus > Scalopus aquaticus. The sequence goes on from PVIJ01008836.1 coordinate 7,754, forward strand.
CACCCGCTACACAGTCTACGACGTCGTTTTCCACCCAGAAGCGCTGGCGCTGGCTCAGCGCCACGTGCGCTTCCGCCAGATGCTGGACGCCACAGCCCTGGAGGCTGTGGAGCAGCAGTTCGGTGTAAAACTGGACCATAGGAATGCCAAGACCCTGAAGATCAAGTACAAGGGGACCCCGGAGGCCGCTGTCTTGCGCACGCCCCTGCCTGGGGGCGCCCCGGCCCGCCCCGAGGGGGAGCCGGAGAGTCCGCTCCCGGATTTCCCCTACCCCTACAGCAGTCCGGCCGCCGCCGGGGACGCCGCGGTCCCCCAGCCCCAGGCGCCCTCCTCTCCCGAGGCGGACCCGCCGCCCGGCCCCACCGAGCCTCGCTACAGCGTGGTGCAGCGCCACCACGTGGACCTCCAGGATTACCGCTGCTCCCGGGACTCGGCTCCCAGCCCCGTGCCCCGGGAGCTGGTGGTGACCATCGAGCTACCGTTGTTGCGCTCGGCCGAGCAGGCGGCGCTGGAGGTGACGGGGAAGCTTCTGTGCCTCGACTCGAGAAAACCCGACTACAAGCTGAGGCTGTCGCTCCCATACCCGGTGGACGACAGCCGCGGCAAAGCGCAGTTCAACAAGGCCCGGCGACAGCTGGTGGTGACGCTGCCGGTGGCGCTACCAGCCCGGCGCGCGGAGCCCGCCTCGGCGCCGGAAGTGTCGGCCGACGCATCCGGAACTGACGGCACCACCCGCGCTTCCGCTTGCGAGGAGGAGGAGGAGCCGGCCGGGGCTGATGCCCGGGAAGGAGCCCCAAGTCCCTGTCCAGCCCCGGCTCTTAACGACGCCGGCGTCACCTCCGCGTGCATCCCTGGAAAGGAGCTCGCCTGCCAGCCGGAGGAGGGGGACTCCGGCGAGCCACCGGCCTTGACTGCTGGAGCCCGCGAGGACCTGCGTCCCGCCGCGGAGAGCTCTCCTGGGGTCGGTGGCGAAGGCTCGTCTTGTGCTTCATTCGGGGATTTCGTTGGGGGACCTTCTGAAGGGAGTGCGTGCGGAGACCTCGGTTTGGACACGCGCGTGGCCGGGGAAGGCTCCATCATTGAGTCATCTGATCGAGCCATGGATTGTACCGAGACCGACGGAGGGGGACCGTTGTGTCCTCCTCTGCACTGTACTCAGGACGAAGAATCCCTGACTCTGCTAATTCAAGTGCCTCGGATTCAGTCGCAGAGTCTTCAAGGGGATGTGAACCCCCTTCGGTATAAATTGTGCTTCTCTACACAAGACTTAGTTTATTATTCCTTTGTTTTGAAATTTGCTTCGGAGAATAAATTGAGTACTAGAGAACCAGTGGTTAGCATTTCTTCAGACAATGCAGTGATAGAACTCGCAAAATCGCCCGAGAGCCATGGACATTGGAGAGAGTGGTATTATGGTTTAAACAACAATTCTTTGGAGGTAACAGTTCTTTCTGTAGTCAAGCATTTGAAATACTGTATTTTATTGTCTATTAAAACTTGCTATTACAGATATCTTAGTTTATTCTAAACCGAGCATTTTCATATAACTTCTTTCACGGCGACTTGAAATTGATACACCTGAAAAGATGACAGTGAGCATTTAAGTTATATAGGAAAAAAGCAAGAACAAACTTTAAAGCATCCCCTCTGTTGTATGAGTTTCCAGTCGTCAGCCTTGTCCTGAATGCACTTGTTTACGTGCAGTTCGTTATCTCCAAAGGAAGGTACGGAGTTCTAAGGATTTTTGTACTTACAAAATTGTATGCAAAAAGTTGAGGGCATTTTCTTCTAGAACTTTAGTCATATTCTCAAATCTATTTCCAGTTAGGTTTAATAAGCACTTCGTTATGGTGTTAACTGAGCTAAAAGCCTTACTGGTAGTTGAGTTTATTAGATAACCACAGTGAGGATTCAAACCCTGGCGGGAATTGGACAGATTTTACCCTGTGATTTTAGCCTACGCCACCCGTAAGTTTGACCTCATTTTATATACTTTGTTATGGAATAACAGTGAGTCATTATCATACAAATGCAATTGTTCTTGGCAAGGGGCTTCTGGTTCTCATTTATAGATTTAGAACATATGATACCATAAGTTGTCTTGGCCTGAAGAAATGTTGATGCTATCAATGCACACAGGGCAAATGCTGGGGGTTAGACATTTTCCTGACTTTGAAAATTTTGTAAAAGTCTTCTTTGATTCTGTAGTCAGTGGTGGGTGAAGTTAGTTTACTCTCAAGCATCATATTCTTCCCTAGCTCCTCCATAGCAGAGTCTGTCCTGACTTTAAGGTTACGCAGATACCTTTGCTCACTTGTCTGCTAGACTAGGGAGAGGGTGTCATCCTTGATCTTTCACAATTGCCACATTTTAAGCTGGCAAATAATTTTTTTACATTCTTTAAATGATTTGCAAAAGTAGTTCAGCTGGTACCACACAGTTTTCACACCTAGTTGTGAATCTAAATCTCATGCTCATATGGAATTTAATATTAGTTTGTGATGGTGGGGTTGTCTTTTAGTGGGTGTTGTATTGACACATTGTAATTGCTTCTTTTTGTTTCTAATATTTGATAAAATGGCATTTAACAAGTATAAATATGTATATTTGTTATACTGAAGAGCATCAACAGCTCTACCTCTTCTGGGCAAATATTTGAAATGAGGCTGAGCATTAAATGAGCTTAGCGTATACTTTTGATGAATAGTATGTTCTGTTGTAATTGGTACAGTACTTTTTAGGTTATTGAGGTTCTTAGATTCAGTGCTCCAGTATTATTTACAAATACTTAAAAAAAAAAAGACTTAAAATGTAAAGTTCTAAGTAACTTTTTAAATTCACCAAAAAAATTGGTGGCTTTGACTGAGGTTTGTGTACAAGGGTTAAATTCTCAGAAACACTAGTTGCACAGAATAGGTATTACAAATGAAGTTTTTGGCCTTGGGTTTATGTTGTGAAGGGGTGCCTTCTGTGAGAAGTGATTAATGTGAAACCTTTCAAAAACAGTAGAATAAGTAGCCTGGACTAGGTAAGATACTTTGTAAGAACATCAAGTATGAAATTGACTGTTTATGCCATCAGAGGGGAGAAATTTAAGAAAGGGCGGTCATTTTTCCTGTAATTGTTTTAATAAGCACAAAAATAACTCTGTGGGAAGAAAACTTTATGGATAAGCATTTGAGAAAAGACTAAAGATTATTTTAATCTGATTTTGTACTGGTTGACATTATTTTTGATTGATTTATTTTTTAACATTACTTTAAGCAATGTAAATAAAAATGGGATTAGGCAACTGTTTTAGATCTTTGAAACCTGAAATTGATTCATAATTACTTCATTAATCATCATATTTGCCAAGACTGATGGAACTATAGTGTTCAGTTTTTTTCTTTACATTGTATTGGACCAAGCGCTCTTAAGTATTAAGGTAAAATTTTGAAGTCAAAAGAGTAGTGGGTGGGTATACATATTATAGTGGATAGATTATTAATAGATGTATTATAGCAAAATAACTATAATGTAATTATAATGTAATGTAATGTAATGGTCTGTGTCAAGATTAGAATATTTATGCATAAATAAGTACAAAATATATTAATATAAGCCTTAAATATTCACTGAGAATTTTTCTAGAGTTCTAGGGCCACTCAGTTTCAGTATCTTTTATAGTACAATCAGTAATTAGGGGCCTCCCTAGTGGCCTAGGGGTTAAGTCTCAGCCATGTATCACCCCTATGGCCTGAGTTCCATCCCAGGCCAGGGAGCTAACCCACATATGGCACAGCAGACCTCTCCTGTCTCCCTCACTGATTTCCTTAGCAGTGTATTTCAGTAAATCTTCCTGTTCTGCTCCCCACTCTATCTCTGGTGACTCCTCTAACACACACACCCTTCTCCCTCTGGCTTACACCCCAATTCTATGCAAAAAAAAAATTTTTTTTTTTAAAAATCAATAATTAGAGGCAAGTTTATGCAAGTCCTTTGTATTTTAATCATAATGACTATTTCCATTAAATATCTTTTTCCTTGAGTTAACTAAAGAATAAACTTTGGTGTATTTTTTTTTTTTTTTTTGCAATTGATGGGTCTTTCCCAGAGACATGAACTTTAGACATGCTTTTTTAAGATGCTTTAGAGATGTTTCCATAATACAGTGTTATTCTAGATCTTCTAATAGTTGCAAAGCAACTTACTTCAAATGTAAAATTTTTCATACCAAAACTTCATTTTTGTTTGGTAGGTGTACACAAGTTTAAATTTTCTTTTATAGAAGGAAACTTGAGGCAGCTTTCCTGCCCTCCTGTGACTAGGCAGGTATCTCTTTTTTTCTTTCTCTTTTTCCTAATAAACCTGTCCGAAATGAAATGTTTAAAAAAAAAGGAAACTTGAAATTTGTCTGATTTTTTTCTATTGGACCAAAGAACAGTCTCTGTAATTATAAACTTGTTGATTTGAAAATATTTTTGTTTTGGGCAACAACAAGCTGACTTTATGAATTTTAAATATGGTTAATCCTTCAACAAGCTAATTGTATACATATGTATATACTTGAGAAGAATATGAACAGATTGCTTTGATTTTTGGCAAAAGTGATTTTTGTATTTCCTAATAGTAGATGTCAGCATCTTGAAAGCTACATCATTTTTATAAATATCTTTATGCTAGTGTCACTGGATTATATCAACACTTTAGAATATATTAAAAAATTATACTTGACTCTCACCTGGCCAGGAATTAAAAGGCATATGTATATTTCTTCACTGACTCATTAGAAAGTGTTCTAAAATTGAATTACATTTTGTAGTTAGAAGTGCACTGACAGCCCAGTGGTAATGTTACAAAATAGTAAGAGGAAAAAAAGTATATTGTTTGTAAATATCTAGGAGAAAAAACATACTTCAGAAAATGAACCAGGACATTTTTCTTTTAAGGTCTTTTCATATATGTGTGTATGAGGTGTGTGTGTGTGTGTGTGTGTGTGTGTGTGTGTGTGTGTTCTCTTGCTATGCTTACCGCTCTGTTCACTACTGTTTTCTTTGGCTAGGACAGCATAAGAATAACATTAAGCATTTTAAGAAGTATAATTCTGAACTTTGTGAGAACTTTTATGAACTGTTTTTAGATATAGCTGTATCAAGTGTGATCTGCAAGGCAGAACATTGTTTCCCTTTTTATTTCAGGAAAGGTTGTTTGTCAATGAAGAAAATGTAAATGAGTTTCTTGAAGAGGTCTCAAACTCTCCTTTCAAACAGACAAACCCCCTAACCCCATTAATTGAAGTTCTTCAGGTTACTGACAGTAAGATTCAGATTCATGCAAAGGTAAGGGTTTTGGTGGATTTAATGGAGTGATTTGGAGTGTGACCTAACAACTTAATTCTTGGTTTCTTGATGTCATAACTTTAAATGTACATGGTGGCTGGGAAGAGTGATGTTAAGATTTTTTTGTATGTATTTACTGTGTGCTAATAAATACTCTGCAATTCATTTTCACATTTGATCCCAACTAACTGTCCAATAAAGAATAGAGAAAAACTAACAGTTGGAAAGTTTGAGTACTAGTCCTGGGACAAACAAATCTTTTTGACTTTTAAACCGTAAGAAGTATGTCTACTTGAACCTTAAGTTTGGTTAGTTTCATATTGTCAGTATTTTACCCAGAAATAATTTCGTAAGTAGAACAATTTGACATATCTGTATCTGAGCAGGTGGGAGTAATCCTGAAGAATCACTAACATTCAAGAAAATCAAGAACCCCCTTAAAACAGTTAAAGGGTTTGGTAGACACTTTGAAAGCTTGGATTATTTTATCCAAAGGTGAGGACTCACTGAAAGGGCTTAAACAGAGACAATGGCAGGTTTGCATTGTTTGCATTAAAATAAAAATGGTAGCATTTGGAGAATGACTTTGAGGGGGAAATTGGAAGCATGTCTGCAGGTCTGCAAGGGTTATTCCCTCATAACTTAAAAAATCTTTTTTGCAGAGGGAACTGAAATTTAATTATTTGAAAGAGTTAATGTATTGTTTCTCTTGGCATAGTTTCAAGAAGGTAGTGACTTTGATCAACTTCATGAAAAGGAAGAAAGAGTCAATGAAGGAAGTCATCTGACTGAAAAAGAAAATATAGAACATCCTACTACCTCAACACCTGATTCTGATTCATCCATAGCAGCTAAAGCACCAGAAATAGAAGGTGGTGATACAGTTACATGCTTGCAACAAGAGTCTCTTGATGTTTCTCAGATGTTATTTGGAAAGTGTCAGCAACCTGAGTCTCAAATGAAACCTGAATCTCTATCAGAAAAATGTGCTATTTACTCAAACGAGAAAAAGGGTAATTTAAAAGAACCAGCAGTAACTGAAGAGAAGGAATTAGATGGACATCATCTATATTCATTACAGAACAAAACTACAGTTCACACTATGCCTGGTTTTGATAACATAAAAGAAACCAATATGCAGGATGGTAGTGTGATGATTATTAAAGATCATGTGACTCACTGTGCATTCAGTTTTCAGAATTCTTTGTTATATGATTTGGATTAATTCTGTGTAACTTTAAAGAATTTATAAGTTAAGAGTGAAAAATGGAATTAAAATAGATTAACTGTTTACTATCTTAAAACTAATATTATTAGTTTTAATAGTATTCAAGGAAGTGTCAAGTTAAAATTTGAAATTTTGATTCTAAAGGGAGATTGGAGTGACGTTTTTATATCTACAAAGTTCATGCAAACTTCCCTTAATTATGGACATAAATTCTGTGATTTTCTTACAGATGTGTAATTTTCTAATAGAGAATTAAACATTTAGTTTTATTTATATGTATTTACTTATGCGTTTTTTGGCTTATTTATTACTTGCAATCAACTTCCAACATAAATTTTCACTAAGTTGTGTCTGTTACAAAAAGTAATTCTCAAAAATGCCATTAGCCAGAAATTTGAATGTATGGGGAGGTTAGAAACTTAAAAATGCATTTGTATGTCTCACTAGGATGTATTTATGCTTCAATTCTTAGATTTTTAAAATTTTACTAATCATCAATCCAATTACAATACAAATACACTGAATGAAATTTAGTATTTTTGCTTCAATTCTGTTTTACTGTGTCATACAAAGTATATTTAATACAGATTATTTAGTAATGACTATGGAAACTTTATTGCTAAGAATTTTGGGGGGAATTATTACAGTATTGTAAACACGTCTTGATTTTTACACTTCGGGATTTTAGAACAGGACAAAAAAATCTGGGAATATGTGATGAGAAAAATTGTCTTCATTATATATTTATGTGAAAACAAAAAACCCAGTGTATTCTAACTAGTTTCTTTTTTATAACACCTAAAAGGGGCAGCAAATAATGTAATTTTTTTAAATTTAAATTTATTTATGCATATAATCTGGGGTACAGGCCAGAGGCGTGGGGCGGTGAGAGGGTTCACCAGAGACAGAGTGGGGAACAGAACAGGCAGACGACAGAAATCCACTGCTGAGGGGAGCAGTGGGCAAGGCAGGAGAGGTCTGCTGCGCCAAGTGGGAATTTCCCCCACCCGCATCGAACTCACGCATCGCTGCTGCCACAGCTCCACAGCGCAGTGCCTAACTGCCGCGCTACCAGGGAGGTCCGGGGCAGCAAATAATGTATCTAACAGCGGCTAAATTATTTTGTGGAATATTTTTATTTGCAGCCAAGGAATTTTTTTTTCTTAGAATTCTTTTTCCTCACAAAAATGTCACAAAATTTTAGGACAGTATGAAAGAAAACATAGAAAGGTAAATATTTGTTGACCTAATTGCTAACCTCAAGGTCACACCTATTTCTGTCCTAAAAGCTGCTGTTAATTCAGACCTTTGGTCTTAAGTTATTCATTTCTTTAGTCATTTTAGAGCTGAGGTCAGATCAGAGCATCCCAAACTGATATAAAGGAAGGCAATTGATTTTTATTTATAACCCTGATCAAATCTAGAACCAGATTGCGCTGTGAGAACAGTATAAACGTAGCTCATAAAGCAAGAGAACCAGATTGCGCTGTGAGAACAGTATAAACGTAGCTCATAAAGCAAGAGAACTCTGCTCTACTTTAGACAACCATCTTTATTTTTCAACCATAATAATCTTAGTTCAATGGAAGGCTTTTGAGACTGTCCATTTAGTAAGCTTTTTTAGAAATGATTAACATCTACACAAAATAATCAGTAATTTTTCGTTAAAGCAAATTACAGCTAAGGCAAACTTCTACATTAATGTGGAGTAATTTTTAAGTCTGTTTCTTGTTATTTACTTTGTCCTTTTAGAAAGTATGATTTCAGTTAATGCTGGCACGAGGACATGTTTGACTTTGGCATGACTTAAGTTTGTATCATTCAAAAACAATTTAGACTGTTATTCCACTCACACAGCAGCTTTTTATTGTTCATTATCTAATCCTAACTAATTTGAAAACCAGTTTCATCCAAAGGGAATGCATTTTCAAGAGTTGGGTTTTCCTCAAACTCAGGTATATAATGTACAAAATAGTAAATACGAAGATGTAATACTAACTTTAAAACTTATAGAAAGCTTTAACTGAATTTTGGTATAAGTAAAAATTTATTGTGCAAAATAATTAGGAACTTTTTATGCAAAAATGAGTATTTTATTTTGGCAGCACTAAAAAAAAAAAAATCAAAACCACTGTATTTCTACATTGAGGTGAAAACAATGTTTAAACTTTCCTACCAATCAAATACATTCCAAAAGAAAGTGTGTTCTATGAAGGTTCCAAAGCACAGGCAAATCTTAAGACAATAATACAGGAATCCTTAATACTGCAAATGACTGTTCTGACAGTGTTCAACAAACATAACTTGATTTATAAAACTAGTGAAGCAATCCCTTCCTAATAACTGTCAAGAGTGAAACTGGGTTTATTTCAATAATACTTTTAACAATTTCATTGTAATACTTATTACTGCTATGACAATTTTAAATTTTGCCATTCTTAAAATGTTTTTATAGTGGAAAAGTGTACAAAGTTTCAGATAAAAAGATAACATGTGATTTAAATAAAATTTACCCTTTTATCAATTAACAATAATCATTACCTTTAGCAGACACAGATTGATTTCAAAACCTGACTCCCAAAATGAAGACTTGTATATTAAATCTTAATCAGACATAACTGGAAAAGATTACTATGTTTGGACACCTGTTACAAGATTTTTTTTGTATTAAAGCAGACGGCTGTTCTAAACCCTTTTGATTGTATATCCTGTTTGAAGAAATATCAAAAATAGAAGACTGTCACCTTTGCTTTTATATTTGTGAATTTTCACTGCAGTCTTCTATAACTTTTACAGAGTTCATGGTCCCTAATATCTCCCCACCCTCCATTTTTCCTAGGTGCCGAAAGGGCTACCATATGAAATTTCTGACCAACAATTAGAGTTTCGGGAAACAGGTACTGTTTGTTATTATTTAAGAGTGACTCAATTTGGGCACTCTGGGTGGATGGTCTACAGATTTTCTTGTGGTGCATACCACAGTCTCCAGCATGAAAAATCCTAGGAACTTGAGGAACCAGCACTTTCCAGAATTTTGGAAGACAAGAGACAGTCAAATATTGAAGAGTCCAATCCCAGTTATAATCATCGTAAGTACAGAAAGCCTCTGTGCACTGGATCAGCTTCTGATATGCATCCCGGGTCAAGGCTAGACCCATATTATGCTCAGTGGATTTCCATGTCTTCACATCTACCTTATCAGCAATGCCATAGAAACTGCCACTGGCAGTATAGGACCCCAACGAGAGAACATCACATTCAGGGCACTCTTGCTGTTTTAATTTCCACATATTTTTTAGGACATGGTAAAAGTCTGGGGCTACATAGTGATCCTCCTCCAGGAAAAGGATGAGGCCAGCATAGTCTCGAAGAACTTTTACTCTCTCCCATACAAAATGCAGCTTCCACCACCAATGGTGTTTGGTTTGAGAGAACTTGGCCTCTCTGTAATGGCCGAAGGAGTCGGGATACTCAGCATTAATGCAGCCCATCTTTAGAGCTGCTTTCTTCTCCAAGTCTCTGGGGCAATCTCTGGGGTCACTGCCCGGAAACTCGTTGGGGTACAACTGAATGCTGAAAGGAAAGAATACCTGCAAAACCGGACAGAAATCCACCCCGGCGATCAGCTGATTGATCTCTGTCGACCAAAAATCATGGCTAAAGATGACGAGGACGTCGTCCATGCCCTGGGCTTTTCGAAGCGAGTCCAGTAGCAGTCTGAGGTATTCGGGTCGGTTATGCACCTGGACCACCAGCACCAGCTCCCGCGGAGGCCAGGAGCCGGCTTTCTCCACATTCCTCAGAGTCTGGTCAAAGTTCAGCTGGTAGACCAGGGACCGGTACCGCAGCGTCAGGTTGTCCGCCTCGGGCTGCGGGGCCGCAGGGACGAGCGGGGCGGCTGACTCGTTGGAGACCCGGCGGAGACCCACCGACCCAACGGGATGGTCCCCGCCCTGGCCGCCCGCACCCCGCCCGGGCTCGGCGTCCAGCAGCGGCGGGGCGAGGGCCTCGTTCTTCCTTTGTCGCCCATTGCTGTTCCAGAGGACCAAGCCGCAGGCGGCCACCACGAGCGTCAGGATCAGCACCTTCCGTTTGTAAATACGGAACCTCATGGTCTCCAGGGCAAGGAGCGCGGCAGGCAGAGGCGGAGAGGAGCTAACGGCTTCTGCACGGAAGGGGCGGGCGGGCAGCGGCCGCTGCCTCGGCCTGTAGCTGCAGGAACTGGCCCCCGCGGCCGCCCTCGCTAACTCATCTCGGGCCCCGGGGGTCCTGTGGCCCGAAGACTCTCAGCTCCCCACTGCCGCCCGGGCTCCACACATCCTCGCCAGCAGCTGCAGCGCGGGCAGCGGCCCCGCCGCTAGGAGCTGCGGTTCCGCGTCGCCTGGGTCCTCTCCATCCAGCACGGGTCCCGGAAGAAGTCCCGCCGCGGCCCCACCGCACCCCGGCTTCGTTACCTGCGCCTCCAGCAACCCTGCGTCCTCTGCGCTCTCATCCTTACGCGGGCCCCGAGCCGCCGCGACCCAGCGACGCCGCCTACCCCACTCTGCCGGCGACCGTTCTGACAACCCGCTACTGGCCCGCCGAGCGCCGCGGCCCTCCGGCCCACACCCCTCCGGCCCGCCCCTCGGCGCTTGGTTGGCGCTTTCCGGGCTCGGCCGGCACCGCCCGGCCTTCGTTGCCGGCCGCCTATTGGGCGGCGGGCCTGTCGCTCAGACGCAGTTCCGGCTTCCGCCGGGGCCCTCCCTTTCCTGTTAGACGCGAGTGGAGCAAGCTCGGGAACGTGGACGTCTGATTGCCAAGGAAGCTCTGAAAGGGTCTGTAACCTTCCACCCGGAGCCTGCAGGGCTCCGAACCCCGGCTGACGGCCTAGACCCTT
>PVIJ01008836.1:19278-63505 GCA_004024925.1 Scalopus aquaticus
GGGGGGGGGGGGGGGGGGGGGGGGTGCGGTAGCGTGTAGCCAGACTGAGGAGGCCCGGTGCGGGCCGTGGCGGTGGCTGCTTCATCGCGCGCGAAACCTGGCGCACCCGGAGCTAGAACATGGAGGAACAGGGTGCGAGGAAGAGTGGAAAAGGAACTGGTCTTGGCCTTCTCCTTCGGGAAGGTTAGGAAAACACTACGGTGCTTTTCTATTTGGGAGCAGACACAGCAAACAAGACTCAAAGGAGCTCACGTTGTATAGGGAACGGACTTGCACGGCGGCCCTGGGCTGCTGCTGTGGATGTTTTTTGGTGAATCTCATTTTATAAATGCTCTATTAATTTAGTCAGTTAAAAAAGGTGTGTACTCGTATTTAGTCATGAAAAGCGAGTACCTGATGGATTTATACATTACTGGCTTGATTACTGTTAAGTATAAATTACTGTTCTATAAAGATAGCCCTTTTATATTTTAGGAAACGTTTAACGTGTGCTACCATTATTTGAAATATTTTACTACAGTTTTCATCGTACTGACAACTCTTTTGCAAAGATGGTCAATGTCCCTAAAACCCGGAGGACATTCTGCAAGAAGTGTGGAAAGCATCAGCCTCACAAAGTGACCCAGTATAAGAAGGGCAAGGATTCCCTGTATGCCCAAGGAAAGAGGCGCTACGATCGGAAGCAGAGTGGCTATGGTGGGCAGACAAAACCAATTTTCCGGAAGAAGGCTAAAACCACAAAGAAGATAGTGCTGAGACTTGAATGTGTGGACCCTAACTGCAGATCCAAAAGGATGCTGGCCATTAAGAGATGCAAGCATTTTGAACTGGGAGGAGATAAGAAGAGAAAGGGCCAAGTAATCCAGTTCTAAGCTTTGGGGTTCTCTTGTTACTTTTCAAAGGAAAATTGAAGCTACAGAAAAATTATCTGTGTGAAATAAATTGTGACATTCTTACTCAGATCTTGTTTTTTTCTTAATATAAATAAAATCACTTGCATGTGGTTCTGAATTAAGGAAATAAGTTAACTATGCTTTAGCCTCTCATTATTAAACCTAGATCCTCAATATAGGAGTCTCATCTCAAACTTTACAACTGTTATGGAGATAAATCATAGCAGGGGGAAAATGGGCACTTTGCTTTTTTTCCCTGCTCAATTTCAAATGAATGTTGGGAGAATTCATAATCATAATTGATGAGCTACTGGGCAAGTTCCCAGATTTGGGTGGGTCACAGGCTCCATGTTGGGGGATTAAAAAATGCTGATGTTGCAAATAAGCCACTAGTAGGAACCACTAGCCGAAAACAGATACTAGAAGTGCAGTTCCCCAGTTACACCAGTGACATTGAGTGCTCAACAGCCACCAGTGGCCACCTATTGAACAAAACAGGTAACATTTCTATTAGTTTTTCTGGACAATACTGTAGACTGGTCTCGAATATATGGCAAAAGTTAAAGATTGATTTGAGCATTAAAGGAAAAGTAAAAACTGGGGAAGGGAAGGTTTATGAGGACAGGACAGTCTGCTTTGTTGAATTTTAAGTTGGTTAAGATTTACTGGGGATGGTTTGTTAATGGGTAGAGGAAGAACACCAAAAGGGCTAGGGTGTAGGAATAACAGGTTTTATAGTTATTCCCAACATAGACTAAAAGTTCTACATTTCTTGGTGGAAAAATGTTTTACTACAAGAATGTGAGATGTGCACAAGTTAACTTTTAAACGTGTCACTTTTTAAAGAAATGTTTTAATGTAGTGGATTTTTAATATTTATGGATAACCCCTCAGTAATTTATGAATTTAAGTAGCCCTAAGGTATTGTTACAAAACTCTTGTCTTTGTCTTTTAAAAACCAAGTGAATTGCCTTTACAAAGCAGTATAAAACCTGGGCTAAAAATTGAGATTCATGGCACCTCCCCCTGAGGATGATTTGTGAGGATTAAATAATACATAAAACCTTGTACAAAGTACGCCGCTTTTAGGGCCTTCCTGGTGGTGCAACGGTTAAGTCACAGCACTATGAAGCTATCCAGAGCCACTGCAGCATGAGTTCGATCCCTGGCCAGGGAGCTTCCCACATGGCACAGCAGACCTCTCCTGTCTCGCCCATTGCTCCCCTCAGCAGTGTACTAGTCAATCTGCCTGTTCTGCTCCCTGCTGTCTCTGGTGAATCCTCTCATCCCCTACACTTCTGGCCTACATGTCAGCTTGTATACATAAAATAATCTTTAGAAAAAAAGTAGGCAGCTTTTAATTTAAGGTGAGCAGACCAGATCCAAAATGGAAATCAGCAGGAAGCAGGAGCTTGAAGACTTCCACAAATGTCCAACAAAAAATTTCCACAACTTCCAAGTTGAAGTTAATTCATGGACTTGGCAAGGTATTGTTCCTGACAATCCTCCATATAAAAGAGCCTTCAGAATTGCAATCAACTTCCCAGCAGAGTACCCATTCAAACCACCCCAGATCTTATTTAAAAAACAAAGATCTATCACCCAAAGGCCAATGAAGGGGCAGTCTGCTGAAAACTGGAAGCCAGTAACCAAAACTGACTATTCCTGTCCCTCATAGCACGGGTGAATGACCCTCAGCCCTAACACCCCTTCTGGGGTTAATCTAGCTGAACAATGAGGATGACAAAAAAAAAAAAAAAATTATGTGAACGCTTAAGAATTTACAAGAAAAATGGGAAAAAGTGACGTGGCCTAAAATGCCATAATTGACTCCATCAACTGTTGGCAGATACCCCAAGCAGTGCAGGCCAGAAGCAGGACTCTGGAAATTTAACACGTCACTGCCTGGTGTTTGCTTTCGGCAGTTATTTTCTACAGGTGCTTAATCAAAAGTGGTCTAGGTAACTGTAAAGGAAGGATTAAAAATTTTAAATGTTCTGAAAAAAGATTTAAGGCATGTTGGAATAATTTTAAGTGAAAAATTAGAATATAGAAGTCTTATACGAAGAATTTAACTGAACATTAATTACCCAAAGAAATACTATTATGGACCAATGTCTCATCTCTTAGAGCATCAGGTCTGGGAAAAAAATTTTGAGCTCATATATGAATGAAGTTTTAATAAAAATACTCAACATTTAAAACTGTTTAGTCAGGAAAATTAAAATTTTCAAAAATGTGTCCCAAACATTTTAGAAAAATAAAAGTAGTAGTTACCTAAGTTGTAAGAAATAGTCTTAATTCAGATCCCCACTCCTGCCTCCAAGCTCAAAACAGCTGATACTGGAGAGTGTGTTTTCCAGTAATTGACTTTACTCTCCTTTGTTCCCAAAAACCAATTATGAGACTATTGCAATGATAAAGTCTGATTTGAAGAAGAATGGGAATAATCAGAATGGAGGCATTCAGATTCCATTTTCCACAATTTTTTCAAGTTAGTTCCTTTTCTATTTCTTCTGTTCTATTTCAAATTCTCACGATCCTTTAGCTGGTGTACTGCTAGCACTTTTTAAATTAAAAAATATACAAAGTGGCAAAAATAAAAACAACCTTCAAATACAAAATGTAATCAGTAAAAAGCAAAGCAATATTATCCCACCCAACCCTAGAGGTTTATTCCCGACACTACAAATTTAAAAATTTAGAAATCAGCAAAGATGATGTGATTAACATAAAGCTTATAAAAGCTGAAGCCTTCCAAAGTAACTCCTTTATCTTGCTGAATATAAAATTCTTCATAACAATATATCTTAGCACTATGCTTAAAACATATACATATTAAGCACTACATTTTAGACCATACTAGTCCTCCAAGGTGTATTTACTGCATACAGAATCTCAATTTCTCTACTTGAGATGCAAGTTGGTAAGAAAATTCTAATTAAAATAATTGGGGTATGTATCTGTTTAACATAATTTCATACCCCACTGGAAACACTAGACTGAAATCAACATCAAGTTCAATAAACTCAAAAAGTTAACTCCACAACAAAATAAGGATTTAATAAAATAAAGGTTTTACAGTCAAATAATTGATGTTAGAACAACACATTCTTCCCTTTTTCCAAATTGACATTGTCAAACCATTATTGAATCTAAAAATGATCCATAACTAAATGGAATTTCTATTTGTGCTGTCATCTATTATTTCAACATATCAGAAGAATTTACATAACAGGCTAAAGAACAGAAGTAAGAGGTAACAGGTGCTTCAGTACCACCCATATTATCTACTAAGACCACAGTATGAGCAACAGAGTGTAGATTCATGGTAGTAGTCCCTTGAATAAAACTGTTTAGACAGAATCTTCCACAAACACAGGTTTTTGCAGTATCCAAATCTTGGCAAAGATGGAAAGGCAGGATATGTGAGCCATATGATAACCTATTGGAAAAAAAGGTTCAAAAAATTTTTTACATTACTAAATTCATATATGAGAACATGCATTATTTGACATTGAATTATAACCATAGGGGAAAAATTACTTCACTAATTAAATGACAGTAAATTGTTTACCTTTCCAACTAGCAAGAATGGGGGAAGTAACTATAAGACAGCATGATATACTGTAAACCTATGAGGATCTATACTATTCCACAAAGTATCTTTTAGCACTGCTACTTTATAGCATAACTTGAATAGAATGAAAGTTATCCTTCCCCAGGTTATACAATATGACAAGTGTAATATAATTTAAACAGACTGCACTGTTTCCCACAATATCTTGTCTTTGTTGTTTCCCTAGCCGGCAGTCTATGCTGGTACACAATACGTGCTCAGATCTCTTTCAACAATAAAACTTACTTAAAAAATCAGGGTTTAAAACCATATTAGAAAAGTCTAAAAAGAAACATACAAATGAAATAAAAAACAATGATTTACTTTTGATAAGGGATATGGGATTGGTCTTGTTTACAATTTTTAATTTTTTCCACTGGTATTAATTCACTGCTACCTTTATATAAGAGACAAGTTTTAAAAACTGTGCCAGGAAATGTCTGCCACGTTACATTAATTCTGGTAGCTCTGGTAACAGGAAGCAGTTAAAAACTGTATTTTCTAAAATAATTTATTATTCAGCACTAACAATTATTCTTGTCTTTTTATACCTTACTCATATCACATTTTGATAATCTATTTTTTCCTTCCAATTTTATACTTTTCCATGTTGGATGTCAGTTTTTTTAATCATTTAGTCAATCTATTACGTTTTTTTTCAAATCTTCAGAAATCATTTATAATATTTCCCATTTGGATATATTCTCCCTGTGTGGTCCCTGACTAGCAATGTTAACACCCCCTTGGAAATTATTAGAGATGCAATTCCTTCAGCCCCACCCCAAATTTACCAAATCAGAATCTGTCACCAGCAATCTGCTTTAACAAGTATCATGTTTCAGTAAGTGTTATTTATATGCAATTTCAAATTTTGAGGATCACTGTCTTAAAAACAATAATGAGTACTTACTTTTAGATCTTTTTTATTCAAAGCGTAGTTTGTGGACTAGTAATCTCAGACTCGCTTGGACACTTGTTTGAAATGCAGGATCTCCACCCCAAATCTCCGAAACAAGACACACTAACAAGACTTCCAGGTGGCTTGAATGCACATGGAAGTTTGGGAAGCACTGATGTAAAGCTAGTAGTATATTAGAAATCCCTGGGGAGTTTAAAAGAACTACCTTACTAGATCCTACTTCCAGACATTCTAGTGGGGAAAATCACATGTGAAGGACTAGTGAACTTTTTAGCAAGTTTGGGAAACTAAGTATGTGATCCTCTTTGGTTATAATGTGAGAACTTTGGAAAAACAAATGTTAAAAAATAAATAATGCCAGATAACAATCATACAAAAAATAAACAATGTAAAGGGATGGGGGATAAAATTTTAGATAGGGTGATCAGGTAAGGCCTTTTCTGGGGTGCCACTTGCACAGAGACTAGAGTAAAATGACCTATGAAACTTTCTGGAAGAAAAGCATTCAAGCAGAGGTAAGGGGTAGCAAGAATACCACTGTCCTAAGGGGTCATTTGTCTATAGCATCATAAGCTGTGTTTGAGAGTATGACACTGAGGTAAGGGGTAGCAAGAATGCCACTGTCATAAGGGGTCATTTGTCTATAGCATCATAAGCTGTGTTTGAGAGTATGACACTGAGGATGACAAGAATACTACTATGCTATCAAAGTTACCACTCCTTATGACCATTAAGTCTTACCTATAATATAATATGGTTCGTGCAGAAGACTCCAACAAAGTTAATGGCAATTGCAGCTTTATAACTGGAAGGAATTTTGGTTGTTCAAAAGTATTTCCAAAAAGATCCAAGTACTCAAGAGATAAATTTTTAAACTCACTAGGCAAAAATGGAAGCTTATTTCGCGCTGCTGACAAAAAACGCAGGTTTGTCAGTTGTCCTATCTTGAAAGGAAATCTTATCAACTCATTATCATCAAGTTTTAAATCTGTAAGTTCTTGAAGTTGGCAAAACTGCACAGGGAGTGCTTTGATTTTGTTCTTGCTGAGATCCAAAGCCCGAAGTGACTTCTGGAGTGTAGATTGACACAATGCTACACTAAATGACTCCAAGTGATTGTCATTCAGGTTAAGTACTTGAAGATGGACAAGGTCTCCAATCGTAGCTGGAAGCTTTTTTATATGGTTGTGACTCAAGTCTAATTTCCTAAGATTTTTTAAGCAAAGCATACGCATATCAACTCGAACAAGTTCACAATAAGAAGCCTGAAGATGTTCCAAAGAATATGGGAAGTTCTTGCTTAGAGGATAGTCCTTTTTGGATGTGATGGCCATTTTAGTTCTAAATTTTTCAAATTCTGAAGTCTTCACTGGTGTGGGGGTTGAAAGTCGGGCCTCAACATCACAGCCTTTATGAGCCAGTCTCAAGGCTGAAAGGAAACCCTTTAAATTGCTGGAATTGGCCTGAGTAAATAAAAATAAGTTATACAACTGTAAATTCTATTTTAGATAAAACATGCATGCTAATTAATCCCACAAATTCTATAGACTTATATATGCAAATGATACAACCATTTATTGAAAATGGCCATAAAAATAATTTTTCAGTATTCTATTTTGACTAAATTTCAATATAGATACAAAAAAACTTTGAAAGTTTTTGGGAAAAAATTATGTTGAGAGACACATTCTAAATAAAACTATTCAAAGGACAAATCATAAGAGATTAAGATAACATCAGAAAGCACCAAAAAAATTCCACTTAAGATTTGGGCTTAAGGGGGCCTCCCTGGTAGTGCAATGGATTAAGTCTCAGCACTATGAAGCTACTGGCAGCCACTGCAACATGAGTTTGCTCCCCAGCCAGGGAGCTGACACACAGGGCTCAGCAGACCTTCCCTGTCTCACCCGCTGCTCCCCTCAGCAGTGTATTTCTGCCTGTTCTGCTCCCCACTCTGTCTCTGGTGAATCCTCTCATCCCCCGCACTTCTGGCCTACACCCCAGTTCTTTCATGCATAAATAAAAATAAATCTTTTAAAAAAATGAACCTACAAAAAAACAGACACAAGGATCAATGGAATAGAACTGATGGCCCAGAAATAAATCCACATACATATCAATACTCAGTTTGTGATAAAACAACCATGACAATACAGTGAAAGGAGAGCCTCTTCAATAAATGGTGCTACTAAAACTAGATAGTGATATTTTAAAAAAGAATTAAGCTAAATCACTCTCTAACTCCATGCACCCAAATAAATCCCAAATAGATTAAAGATCTACATATAAGAACAGAAAAAAAAATATATAGTAGAAAACATTGGTGACATATTTCATGACATTGATGATAAAGATGTTTTTGGAAACTTGACACCTAAGCAAAGGAAATAAAAGCAAATATAAACAAACTTAGATTTGTAACCTGTGATTTAGCTGGGTCAAATGCAGAAGTGTACCACCTGCATTATACAGTTTTTGTCTGTGAACAATCTAAGGTTCTATCTTGGGCCCAGAAGCAAACTCAGTTTTTCTTTCCACTCTGGGCACCTAAATAGCGGTAACTGCCCTATTGGAGCCATACAAGAATGCCTGTGAAGTTGCCATCACCACTTCAAACAGACTGGCAAATATCCATCCCTCTGGCTATGTGGGATATCGGGAAGCTCAAATAGTCTTTTCTCTAAAGAAAATAAAGTCAAGCACCCTAACCGTTAAAATTCTTTTTTTTTTAAAAAAGATTTATTTATGCATATAAGCTGGGGTACAGACCAGAGGTGTGGGGTGGTGAGACGGTTCACCAGAGACAGAGTGGGGAGCAGCACAGGCAGATGGAGGGAAATACACTGCTGAGGGGAGCAGCAGGCGAGGCAGGAGAGGTATGCTGCGCCACGTGGGAATCTCCCCAGCCGGGCATCGAACTAGCATTGTGGCTGCCGACAGCTCCACAGCACAGCGACCAACAGCTGCGCCACCAGGGAGGCCCCCTAAATGTTAATTCTTTTAATACCATACCTTACTTAAACAGATATCCACAGAAGGTTTCTTTAACCGAACAGTAGCTTTCCCCTCATCCATAAATTTGGTGAAGAACTGCTCAATGTTCTCCTTCAGCTGTTTAAAATCAATGGGGAAAAAAAAGGACGAACCAAATATTATTACTAAATAATATTTATTACAATGTGCCACACACCTAGCCAGGCTTTGGTTTGTCTTATAGTCTTTAGATCTGGGTGTTTTGATATTATTACCCTAGCTGTCTAGTAACTCTTTCCTCCTCACTAGGGTTTGGAGAAAATGTTCCTCTTCTCCCATTTGCTAAAAGTTGCCAAAACTCGCCTTTCTAACTTCAGTCTATTAATCTGGGGTAGACACACCTCCCAGAAGGTTGTAAACTCCATAAAAGCAGTAATCCTATCTCCTTTGTTCAATATTGTATCCCCAGAGCTAAAACAGTGACTGATACATTAAATATCAAAGAAATTTTGAAGTCTGATACTCAACAACTACTTACTGAGAAACAACTATGTACCAGTTACTATGATAGGGGCCTTCAGACAACAGTAGTAAATAAGAATGGCAGAGTAATTACATTTCTAAAAATTGCCAATCTAATGAAAGACAATTACTAAACAAGTAATTAAAAGCATAACAAATATTAAGACAAGGGAATTATAGGCTGCTGTAAGATCTTATGTAGCAAAGGAGTCTTATCTAATTTGAGGGTATGAAGGAGACCTTAAAGGTGAGAGCTGAAGGATTAGGAGGTGTTGAACAGTGAAGATAATGAGGAAAGAAAGAGGGGATACAGAGGGATCAGGTGTGCAAATCCTCCAAGACAAGCAAGAACTTCACAGTTGTGAGAAGCTGAAATAAATTCAATATGGTTGAAGGGTCCAGTAAAAAGAGATAGGGGAGTCAGGAGAAGTCGAGATTAGATGGTGAAAGATTTTTGTAAACCATTTTTAAAAACCTGGATTTTATTCTAAGAACAATGAAATACACTGTAAGCTGGGAACATGGTTAGATCTACATTTTGACAAGTTCCTTTTACTGCTGTGTAAAGAACAAACTTTAGGGGAGTGGAAAACATTTGGGGAAGGGAGAACCAGATGGAGTAAAGATAGAAGCAGAGGTAGAGAGATCCTTAAAGAGACTAGCCAGGCAAGGGATGGTGGAGGTGTAGATTACAGCTGGGATGGAAGGACGCATGAAAATGGAAAGATACCCAGGAGGTAGAACTGAAAGGATTCAATGATATAGCAGATGTGAGGAGGCAAAGGCTTTTTAAAGTTTTCTTGATCGGGCAGAACAATACCTAATGAGCTGCAGGAGACTGCCAGAAAAGCAACTTTGGGGTGACAAGGAAAATGTTTTTTTAGATATTTGTAGTTTGAAATGCTGCAACACATCCAAGTGAAGATTTCCAGCAGATTAAACTCAGAAGTTAAAAGAGAGGACTGGCTATGGATACAGATCTGGAAGTCAGTCAGATGGATGGTGGCTATGCTTTACACTAACTTATCTTCAAGATCCAGGACTAATACCACCGTAATCCAATAAATGTTTACTTAGAACTCTGAAACTGGAGGCACCACCTCAAACTTTCTCAAGCTTGAGTAATGAGAACTCATCTCATTTTTGATACTATACTACTTTGCTTCTATATTGATTACAGCACTCATAGCCCACCTTAGAGTGAAAGGAGTTTCTCTCTTTTTAGTCTCAGGACAGTGGCCAAATCAAGTTCATCTCCCACGGTATCTAGCACTACACCCTGCACACAGTAAGTCTTCAACTAGAGGTTTACGATTAGGTTTTTCGTTAATATTCCTACCAGCAATTGACTATTGGTGCGGCAGATGTTTTAAGGGACAGGTAATTACAGACTTCAAAGATAAGCAGTACTAAGCAAGGCAACAGAGAGAGGTTTGCGGGAAGACAATCAGGATCCCGGGGCCGGGGTGATGATGTGATTTGGGGGCCGGGCATTGAGGAACCGTCAAGATAAACTCCATCTTCGGGAGAGGAGGGGCCTCGGGTGGCTGGAGGACCGCTTACCTCTGGGTTCGGGGGGGTGGGGGGAAGCGCCCCGCTGACCCCGTACCAGTCCCCTAGGCTCCACTCACCTCATAGCTGGTCCCGCGCTTGTCCTTCATGGTGGCGATGAGCAGGCAGGCTGGGTGCGCGCCACCCCGCTCGCCCCCAGCTCGGGGCCGCGCCCGACTGTCGGGCGTCTGCTGACAGACACTCAACACCGCCCGGACGCCCTTACCCCGGCTCCTCAACCCCAAGCACGGCAAATGCCGGCTGACCACCTCGACCTCGCAGTGCAGCTTCATCGCGCGCCAGAACCAGGGAACCCGGTGCAGCGCCCTGCTTTGAAACTCCCCTCTTCCCGCCTCCCCGCGCTGCCGCCACCCGGGTCCTCGGCTAGGGCTGTCTCCAGACCTGCCTGCCCGCTCGTCGTGCCAACGCCCCCACTTTCGTAGCACAGAGGCTCTACAGGTCCGGGAGGCGGACGGGGTTTTCCCTCCCTTGCAGGACCGAGCCCCTTCTGTGGTTGCCCGCCGGCGGGGCGCAGTCACCGACCGTTTGAGAACCCGGTTTGCGCCTCCCGGAACAGGCGATCGGCTGGGCGCAACGTCCTGTCCCCGGATCGGTGCAGCTCGTGGTTGTCACTGTTTGCAGCTGAGTCTGTTTTCGCTGTGGACAGTAAACGCCAGACCAGCACACCTCAGGGCACTGAATTTCCCGAGGAAAGGCGGGTACCCCTCGGCTACAGGGAAAGTCTTTTGACTTACATAGCTTCGGCACTTGGGACCTTAGATTTGCCTGATGCCAGCCCGAGCGCGGCATTGCCCGGCGCTGATGGGACAGTATTTTGTTTTGGTGGCCGCGCGCTCTGAAGCTAACATCTATAACGTCAAACTGGAACTTGATCTGGCAAGATTTGACTTGGCATTTCCTGTTGAACAAATTTCCCTTTCCAGCCGCTAATGGGTTGGATGGAATGACTGATTTAGCTGCATGCAAGACTTGGAAAGGCCCCCATGTGCCATTTGTCATTCTATTTGTTAAAGAGGCCACTCGCCACGTGGGACCAGGGAGACTCGGGGTGCACCTTTTAAAGTGGCTGTCATTCTTAGGGTCATTGTCTTGTCTCCTTAAATTTTGTGCCCTAGGCTCCTCCTTCATCTTACCCTGGTGTATGGAGGCTAAATCGTTAAAGGGTTCTCAGATCTTAAAGAAAAGAAAAAGAAACTAATTTATCTAACTTTTTTTATTTGAACCTTGCGTTTACAGCCGAGTAATAACAACGTTGAACTGAACTCCAGAGCCTGCAGGAAACCGAAAACACAAGAGAAAGAAGCAGTTATGCAGAGGTAGAGTGCCTTAAAGAAACTGAATCCTGGCCCTGGACTCCTATTATAAATAAAGTCTTTTCTAATTGGTTTGGATAGGTTAATGGACTCTAAACTATCCTTTGACTTTCGTCCTTGCTTCTTAAATTATTTAGTCCCCTTTGTTTCCAGAAGGCTGAAGAATTCAAGGGATGTCAAATCCATGAGACTGGTTTACAGAATGGTGATCTTGGGTCTCCTAAAGAGGGAGGTGTAGTTACTCTTGGCCTCCTAATGATGGTGTATTGTTTGTTCAAACTCGATGTCACGTATTCAATAACTGCAAGCAAAAAATGATATTACAGGTGTTTCAACCTGTCCCCAAACTCAGAGCCCTATGCCTGTCTCTCTCTCTGTCTTCCTCTCAGGCTGAGAGAATTTCACTCCACACCCGTAGATAGGGGAAACACCCATAGCTACAGGACACTGAGACTGTAGTTCCATTACCTACTTAAGAAATAAGAAGGATGAACGATTCCTCAGGGTAAATGAGACAGGAAGGGTCCCAGAACAAAAAGAGGAACAGGACTCAAGGATAGACCTGTTTGCTATTCTCGTTGTTTTTATTGGGCTGGTAAACACAAGGATAAATGAATCTAAGTCTAGGTCCAAACACCTGCTGCCATAAATTTCCTTGGTCCATGGTGGTATTTTTTTACTATAGAAGACTGGCCATTGAATTATATGTGAGAATCTCGGAAATATTTATGGAATTGATCTCAGAATCATTATAATCTTTTAAAAACTACGGTGATATGGATACCAGCTAGAAAAGGTCTGAGAAGGTTATAAGTGGGCAAATGTTAGATTATTTTTGAAAGGCATTTGGATTTTGGAAGCTATATATCAGTGACTGGTCCAGCACCCTTAATGGAGACAATAATAACCAAGAGTTGGAAACAACTTAGGTGCCCATGGACAGATAATTGGATTAAAAAAGATATGAAATGCTTATAACAGGAATATAGGGGAGCCAAATAAGAATGCGACATTCAGCAGGGGAGGAGGGGAGGGTAAGGGCTCAAGAGGGGGGAAGAGGGGAGCTCGGGGGACTATGGTGATGGCTCCACGGGTGAACAGGTGGTGGGTAACCTCTGGGGAACACACAATAATGTAAAAGATATGAATAACAAAAGTAAATAAATAAAATATATATTAAAAAAAAGATGTGAAATGAATACTACTTAGCCATATATGCTCTGTGTGTGTGTTTGTGTGTGTATGATGAAAGTCTGCCATTTACAATAACATGGATAGATCTAGAAGGAAATATGGTTAGTGAAATTGTTACAGGGCAACCCCAATGTGAAATGGGTTGGCCTGACTGTGGGTCCTCACCTGCACACTTAAGAGACTTAAAATGAGACTCAACTGCAGGCACAAACAAAAAAGGTTAATAAAGGGTTTACTTACAAAGAGGGGAAATGAAGAGAGGAATAACCCAGGGAGAAAGAGATATAAATTGGTGAATGTGTCCTACCAGTTCCGTGACCTGGGACCGCAAGAGCATGCCAGTGAAAAACCAACTCCCCAAGGCCCACATGTTCCTGGTTATATACCAAGCCTGTCTGTTGAACTCCACTCTTAGTTCCCAGCAATCCTCCTTTCGGTGGTGAAGACATTATGGGATTTGTGCCTTGGTGCCTCGGCTCTCTTTCCTCTGGGGAAATTGAAGGGGTTTGAGTGAAGGCTCTAAAACCTGTGTTTGTGGAGTTCATTCAGGACATCCTTTCCCCCCAACAAAATGAGTAAAATGTAAAAAGACAAACATGGTATGACTTCACTTGTATGCAGGGTGAACATATTTTGAACATCCTGGGAACCATTCCCCCTCAACTCCTCCCTCTCCAGTCTTGCAGGCAAGAAACCAAAACCATTTGCATAGGCTTTAAGTCAGAACAGGCTTTGTCCTGTTCTAGGAAGCAGTCTTGTAGGTGACTTCCGGTAATCCAAAGATTCACCAGGGACTCACCAGGAAGTAATGACCAAGGAGCATGATAAAAAGAAAAAAAGAGGAATGGATGCCTAGTCTTTGTGTCTCCACAATGCATTCCTTAGACATCAGGAAAGTGATTAAACTTTCCAGTATTTGCCTTCCTCTGCACATAGACAGCACTGGCATTTCTTTAGGTCAGGAGAGCTTAGGAAATCAAAAGATCTAAACCGATGATGAAAACCAGAAGCCCCAGTGAAGAGTAATTAGATTTTTGAGGTCAAATTCATTTTCTTCTGCATGTATGCTACTCAGTAACAAGGTATATAAAATGAGCTCAGCCTTGTGATGATCAAAACAGTTTTTACAGAATAAAATTTGTCAGATTGCTTCCTGGGTTGGCATGCCCATTTTATATAAATAAACTTTTTTTCCTCTAATAAACTGTTTTACTATCATCGGGACATTTATCTCATTCAACAATGGTAAATAAAGAACCAAACAAATGAACTAAAAAGTTTTAAACTGCTAAAAGCAAAAGCCATTAGGATGAATTGATGAATGGAGCAGTATCCACCTAGCACAGAGAGGAGCTCTTCAAGTGGAGGACTTTTTTATCTTCTAAAAGTGTGTGTTTGTGGGGGATGGAAATGGATTATTACTAGTAAAAGGAAAGAAAGATTATTTCAGGCAAATTCACTTTCCTTTAGGGGAAAAGGAGGTGTCTTATGCAAATCAGCTCATTAGTGTTGAATGGGAACTTAAGATTGATTGATTAAAGATTCTATTTATGGGAGAGGTTGAAACTGCAATTTCATAAGGTATTAACTAGGTGGGGGCCTAGCAAAAAGGACTCCCTTTTTAAGTCTGTTTTTCTATTTTTAAGAAGACTAAGATCAAATCAGTGGGGTGGGTCAACATGGTAAAATGGGTCAAGCATAAGAGAAAGGAAAGATTTAGACTTTTAGTGGTGAAATTAATGTATATATAATATAGCAATATCTTTCCTGACTGGGACAGAGACACTCTCTAAGTTTAACAAAGTTAAATATATGTTTGGCTAACTTGCTTTTTCTTTGCATTATGAGGACAAAGGGCCTTACTGCAAAGAAACTTCAAAACAAAGCCACAGACAGAATCTTACAAAGAAAATGTAAGAATTGCCGACCACCAAACAGTGAGGAAAACAAGCTGATATCAGCCATGTTACCTGATGCTTATGTTATAAGAATGATCATATTGACCCAACCCACTCCCCTATTTCATGTCTTTAGAACTCTAAAAGGCCCCTCCGCTGCTAGTAAGCAGTACTGCAGTCTCAGACTGTAGCCTGCCCTGTTCCTCATTTGTCAACAAATGTTACTGTTACAAGGCAGGGAGAGGGGCACCCCAGAATCCCCAAACCTGCCTGCTCTAAATAGGTTCTGCCATCTATCGCTTCAAGACAAAACATAGAGACCTTTAATGGAAAGGAACTTTACTACATTTAGTGTGCAATACAGAAAAGACAAAGACTATAGTTTCTAAATCAAGCACCCAAAGTTACCCATCCTCTTGTGTAAAAGTCCACCCAAACAGGATTGGCCTAAAGCAAGGCCTGAAAGTCTGCCATAAGACTAAAGCAGCTTCTTGTGGGGACCCATAGAAAAGGGTCAGCAACAGTCAGACAAGTTTGGGAGGAAAAGAGCAAAATCAAAATCAAACTAACAGCTGCCATTGCCAGCCTCCCAACAGGTCTGTCACCCACATGTTTTTCAACCAGTGCAGGACCAAAAAAGCAAGTGCAGTTTCTTCACATGTCTTTCTACTCCACTCCTCCAGGTCTTCTTGCTCTCCATTCTGCTTCCCTCCTCCCCCAGTCTCCTCTCCAGCTTCTTCTTCTCCCTGTTCAGCTCCACCCTCCCTTGGATGGGTTGGGGAACCTGGAACCTCCCTTTTTCCTGGGGACCATCCTGTTACAAAACCACTTTCCTCAAAACTTTGTTCTTACTGGTGAAGGGGAACTGGAACTGGCAATCCTTGCATCATGTGCAAATGTTGATTTATAATGGACACCTGAAACTTATGTAATGTTATAATGCAGTATTACTTAAATTAAAAGATACGAATTCCAAGAAAATGGTAGAAACTTGACATTGGCCCCCTCTACAGTAAAGCTTTAAAATAAAATACAGTTCCAGTCTTATCAATCACTAGACCTTCTGTGCATCCTCCACTGTACTTACAAAAGGTTGTTTTCCTTCCCCAAGTTTTTTTCAACTCCATTTTGTGGACTCAAGCTTTTTCCTCTCAACTGATCTTTCCTTCCATCAAGTCTTGCCTGCAGAAATAACAGCCTTCAGGGTCTACCTCAAAGGTTCCTCAAATGTACCTGAAGATGACATTAATTTATCCTTTGCTTCTTTAGTACTTCATGAGCACATTATTGAATAGAGAACAATTCTATTTACTTGTATATAGAGTATGGAATCTGAAAAGTTGAAACTGCAAGGCAGGGGTCTGAGATAATCCTGCTTTCCTCACTACATTTGTAAATGTTTGAGGGCAGGAGCCTTGTCATATTTGCTTTTTCAATTTCTGCTCCACCTCCTTCCTTTATCATGTAGCAAAGTGCCTGGGTTTAATGATGGGAAGGGACACACCATCCAAATCCTGAAATGACAGTCTTTTTATGGGTCCTGATCTAAAAAGAGTGGATCAGGCCCTCTAGGGAAAGAATTCACCAGAAAGTACTAGGTATAGTTGAACCAAGCAAGGCTGTATTAGAGACTCATGCAAGAGGGAACCAGTGCAGGAAAGGAGAATTAGCTTGACTCCATGAAGGGAGTGAGAGGAGATAGTTAAAGGGTAGGGGAGGAGGAGAGCAGCTGCATAGCTTATTCTGGGTTGAGCTATGGCTGGGCACATATGTGGGTCACATTGCAACTTTGCGTGTGGGTTCTCAGCTGTCTCTGTCCAGAAAATTGTGATAACCCTTAGTCAGGATCTAATGTTTTTTGCCTAGGAGGGCACCTATTGCCATGTGGTGGGCCAAAATGTTTGGACTGGGCTCCTAGTACATGATTTAGTATACCTGTTCAAGAGAACTTGGGCCCACTCATCCTATCAGCTCACTTTCTTTTATTTAGGCTGTTTCATTTTCAAGAAGTGTTATATTTCACTTGCAAAATGAGTTCATGAGTAAAAATTTCTGGGATTACTGCACAGAGTATAGCATTTGATAGGTCTAGCTAATGCTTTGATTTTAGAATTAAGTATAGGTTTAGGTTTACCTAGAGTCATTATAAATAACAGTGTGAACTTTAAGCCATCGCTCAGATTAGATGGCCTTTGGTTTTCACTAGTTTTCTCACCATGTCATCTAATCAAAGCGGCATATATTGCACTTACATATTGTTTCTCACTTTAAATTAACCAACGAAATGGAAATATCAAGCACACCAAAGATCAGAACCTTGCTTTATTTTTCTGGAACGGTGTAGGTATAGTCCTTGGAATAGTGTAATCGATTTTAAAAAATTTTGAAAGTGTATTCTGTTTATCAAAAGAGAGACTCCTACCCTTGGCTCCTAATTATTGCAGTCGGCTTTGTTATTTTGTAGCATTCTTCCAGTAGGTGTCACTGCTGAGTTAAAGAAAAGTTCTGTTTTGAAGTGTACATTTGTAGTCAAAATCTCGTGGAGTTGCATCATTTGTTTCTTTGAAGGGGTCAAAAGAGACGGGGTCTCAACAAGCGACAATCAGGGGTGCGATCCTTTGGCGGATCGGCCTGCGGAGCCCTGGCTGCTCCGAACGGTCCCGGTCTGTGCCGGCCTGATTACAACCCCCTTCTGCTGGGGTCGAGTGGCGCCCCATTCCCTAGCGGGGTCACCACGCTCACATACGTTTGCTGCGGACACCACACGAGTGGCATAGCGCACTGCAGCCCCGAACTGCCAACTAAGCGATCCACCAGTCTCAGCCTCCCAAAGAGCAAAGAGCTGGGATTACAGGCGCGCGCCACTGCGCCCGGCATGAGAGAATTGCACAGAACTCTACTAGAGGCTGAGCTGTGGTGACGTCATCAACTGTGCCGCCCGACAGCGCCCTCAAACCTTCAGGCGAGTTCACGAACAGCATAGCCACACTGCGCAGGCGTCGTCTGTCATCATTGCATTCTGGGTAAACCACTGTCCCCAAAATTTGAAGAGCGCATGCGTGGGTGGTGCCTTCCTTTTTGCCTCGTTGTCTCCGAGAAGGCAAGATGGGTCACCAGCAGCTCTACTGGAGTCACCCGAGAAAATTCGGCCAGGGTTCTCGCTCTTGGTGAGAAACAGAATGTGTATCAGGAATGAGTTGTTCTGGGGCGTGAAGCTGTTAGAAATAGGAGCTCGCGGGCGGCGACGCATGGGGCCAGACCGACTCGGAGCTTGTGACTTGCCGCCATTACAGGCCTCTGCTAGTGTGGAGACGGGCGGTGTGGGTAGTGCCCCCCGAATGCGGAGGCCGTTAATACTTTAGCGTGCAATAACTAGCCCTCTCTCTCCTTCCAGCCGCGTCTGCTCAAACCGACACGGTCTGATCCGGAAATACGGACTCAACATGTGCCGCCAGTGTTTCCGTCAGTACGCCAAGGATATAGGCTTCATTAAGGTACGTGTCCGCAGACGCCATGCCGTGCTCTTAGCTAATGTGAGCGGAGAAGGTGCGGATGATTCCTTAGTGTGAGGTTGGGACGAGTCGTAAACCTTAGCCACTTAGTCTTGTTAGGGGAGACGCGGGCGAGAGTTTGGGCGGTCGAGTTAATAGACTCAGGGTGGGTCTAACCCCTTTTTACCCAGTTCTGCAAATTTTAGTTGTGGTATGTGGGATAAACTGATTTGCTTTATAGAAACCACTAAGGTAAAATGTTAGATTTAATTCTACTTACACACTTCTTAACCAAATACATGTTTGACCACTACCTTAAAATAAGTTTATAGCGATATACACTGGAATGAGCTTTAGCTTTGGGGCCAGATAATTTTAGGGTTCAGAAAGAGTTCCACCATTAATAGTACTGATTTTTCAAGTCATTAAAGCTCAGCTTTTGCCTGTAAAAAATGTCAGGCTTGTTGCAAAAAATCTGTGTGTAAATGAAGCTTTGTAGGCCCCTAAAGTCACTGAAATGCTGGAGTTTTTTTTTTTTTTTTAAACAAAACGAATTCCTTACTGGCACTTTGAGATACAATTAACTGGCCCTCGGATGCATAATTTTGATTGAGTGCAACCTGTGTGTCAAAAGATGTGCTTGTGATGTTTTATAGTGGATAAAAGTTATGTTTTATCTCTGGCCAAGCCAAAATATCTTAAGCTTAGACTTTAGCTTCCACCAAATACTTAAGAAGGTAGAAGTTTGGTGTTAGAGTGAAGGAAGTTCAGATAACTCAGCGGGAATTCACTAGCATATCACAGAGGATGGTTGAGGCCTCTCCTTATTTGTGTCCTCAGTTTCTCAGGTAAGGTTAAAGGAGCTATTTTATGAGGGGCTTTTACAATAGTGTCTGACACATACCAAAATATTAGTTGTGTAATTAGTTAATTTAATAACCATTCTGAACCGTTGGTGAAGATCATCTTACATAGTGTTTTTTTAAGTAATATTTTTGTAGGAAGTGACAATGCTAAAATTTATAGTCTAGTTGTGGGGGTTTTAGAACAGTTTTTAGATATTGATAGGATGGGAGGATCAAATTACTGGTTTAAACCAGTTTACTAAGGGGCTAGTATTTTGTGAAAATAAAGTACGTTTTAAAGAACATCGAACTAATTTATATTCTGTCTTTTCTTTTTCAGTTGGACTAAATGAACTTGTATTGGTTGTGGAGGAGACATCTACCTTATAACAGAAACAATGCTTGCTCTTTGTACATAAAATAAAAACTTCAATTATGAGCGTTTCAATGTGAGTGGTGTAATCAATTGATTATAGAAATCTTATAGAAGTATGTTCTTAATGGATTTGTTTTGAAAATGTATTTTTCTTTAGCAGTGTTAATACTGAACTCTTCGTTTTTTGTTTTTTACTTCAAAAAAGTTTTACATGAACATCTGTATATAGGAGCATTTGTCATAACCTGTGAAACAAACTGTCTCATGAATAATTGGCTTACTATATCGACCTGGGGCAGTGGAAGTAAAACTGTTGAAAATAATTATGAGGAAAAAAAGGTTCTGTCACTAAAACCTGCTCTGGCCTTTTGTCCATAGGTGGGGCAGTCTTAGCTCTTTGGGAAATATGTTTCAGGGCAGGAGGAGGGACACCCCAGAAACCCCCAAATCTGCCTGTTCCATATAGGTTCTGCCATCCTCCGTGTCAAGATAAAACATGTAAGACCTTAAGTGGAAAAGAAACTTTAATACAATTTGTGTAATAATACAGAAA
This sequence comes from Scalopus aquaticus, assembly GCA_004024925.1. NCBI lineage: Eukaryota > Metazoa > Chordata > Mammalia > Eulipotyphla > Talpidae > Scalopus > Scalopus aquaticus. Next base: position 39,447 of record PVIJ01008836.1, read on the forward strand.
AGACAAAAAATAATAGTTTTTAAACTAAGCACCCAAAGTTACCCATCACCTTGTGGGCAAAAGTCCACCCAAATGGGATTGGTCCAAAGCAAAGTCCGAAAGCCTGCCATGAGTCTAAAAACACCTTTCAGCGGGGACCCACAGAAAAGGGTCAGAAACAGACAAGTCTGTGAGGAAAAGAGCAAAATAATCAAGATCAATGTTGCCATTGTCACCTCCCCATGGTCTCTCACCTACATCTGTCTCAAATCAGTGCACGCCAGTGGGGCTTCTTCACATGTCTCTGCTCCTGTGCCTCTTCTGGCTCTATCCTGCTTGTTTGCTTCCTCTTCTCCCCCTTTGGATACATGGTAGGAAAAAAGCAAGTTTCTCAAATAGTTGGGTGGAAGCGAGCAGTGAATGTACATGATGAACAGTACGTTTGTAGCATTTTGGGGGCTAGTGAGATGTCCACCTGTGGGTTACACATTTTTAATTTTTTTACTTAAGAAATTTTAAAAAACTGCAAAAATAATTGCATATGCTTAACTTTTTAGCACAGTTGCTTTATTTTTCCTTTGATCAAATGATCAAATTCAGGAAATTTAGTGCTATATAATGAAATTAAATTTAAATTAAACCCAAATTAATCATTTGGATTTTCTAATAGTAAAACCTTGCCTGTCATCCGGTTGGTTATTTTAGGGTTTTTGTTTTTAAGATTTATGCATACAAGGACTGGGGTGTAGGCCAAAGATGGGGGAGGGGTGAGAGGGTTCACCAGAGACAGAGTTGGAAGTAGAACAGGTGGATGTACTGAAATACACTGCTGAGGGGAGCAGCAGGGAGACAAGAGGTCTGCTGTGCCATGTGAGTCAGCTTCCTGCCCAGGGATCCAACTTGATGCTGCCAGTGGCTGCTGACAGCTTCATAGTGACTTGCACGAACAGGGAGGCCCCATTTTAGTTTTTTTCATGGTATAACTCCCTGCAGGTTTACTCAGGTTGAGCATTATCAGTATTTTTTAAGTCTTAGTAATTTGCTGATAGAACTAAAAACGTGAGACTACAATGTCACACCTCAATATGTGCACGTGCTTCACTCTCCCAGAGTTCCAGTACCAATACACTATCCCCACTACCCCCACTACCCCCACTACCCCCACTATCCCTCTTAATTTGACCCCTCCTTTCTGGTAGCCATTATATTTTCGAAGTTTATGTATGTTCTGTGTTTGCCAAATTGGTTGTATTCCACAAATGAATGAGACCAACTGGTAATTATCTCTCATTTTCTGACTTAACAAAATCACCTCAAGGTCTATCCCTCTCATCCCAAAAGGCACTATTTCATTTTTTTCAGCAGCTGAGGATTATTCTGAAGTATACCACAATTGCATGGCCTTTAGGTTGATTTCTTACCTTACCTATTGTGAGTAATGCTTCATTAACATAGATATATATGTCTTTTTGTATTAGTGTTTTCATATTTGGGAAGCACCTAAAAGGGGTTTTGCTGAATCACAGTATTTTTTTTTAGTTTTTTAAGGAATCACTATACCATTTTCCTTGTAAGCAGTACCAATTTACAATCCCATTGACAGTGAATGAGTGTTTTTCTCCACATCCTCATCAACAGTTGTTTCCAATCTTGATACAGGCCATTCTCACAAGATAAGAGTGTGAGTTAAATTTATTAAGGAAAAATCCCATGGGGGAGGGAATACACGGAGCCTCTTAGGAACTGCAAGATAGTGGCTGGAGCATGGGGAAAAGCAGAAAGTAAGATTGGTGATGTTTAGGTGATTTGATTAGCTTTCATTTGGAGAACAAATGGATGACATGAAAGGATTTTTAAATTTTATGGGGTCTTGTAAACAAAACAATATTTAGTGGGGCAAGGGCAGAAGCAGGGAAAAGTATTGGAATAGCTTAGACTAGTGATGTTAGCTTGGACTAGGATAAAACAGTGGGTGAGGTAGCAAACAGTGACTCCTGAAGAGGAAGATGATAGGGTTTTCTGAAGGACTGGATATAGGAGATAGACTGGTAGAGGATGATGCCAACAATTTTAGCTTGAGCAACTGGAAAACTAGAGATGCTATTGCTAAAGCTGGGACTGTGAAAAACTAGTTCTGGGAAGAATAGAAGATCAGATTGGGGCATATTAACTGTAAGGTAAATGAGAGAATTGTCAGGTTTTTCCGCCCTCCCCTCAGTGATGGACCTCTGGAGGCCTACATGCATGCCTGATGGTGGCCACCTGAAGTAGGGTGTGGGCCTGCATGAGTGGGCACAACTGGGCCAGAGACTGAGCTTACAAGCAGAGCGAGGAAGCAGCAGCAGAAGCAGCAGAGACAGAGTGTGGAGCAGAGGACTGTTGGAGGTGCAGCAGAGAGGCCACGAGACACCACCAGAGAGCACTAGAGAGAGTGAAGATTCGCTGGTGACTGAGAGGCCTGCCAGCCACCCGGCCCCCTGGCCACCCTACCTGCTTTGTACCTGGCTGCCTCACAAGAAAGATGATTAAAATGTTTAAAAGCCACTGAGGGCTCCAGAACGCCTCCCTCCCTTTAGACCTGTCTATGCAGCTCCATGGAGAACCTGTGTTCTTTGCCTCTACTTCATACTTAACTCTACTTCATACATATTATATTAACTTCATACTTATTAGACATTATCTGGAGCTCTCAAATAGGCATCAGTATAGATTGATCTAGAGTCCAGAGTATTTTGTGACTGGAGATACAATTTTGGTTTTACTCAGGGTGTGAATAGTATTTGGTATTTTGGGAGTCATTCTTGTCACTTGGTGAAATATTAAGTCCTAAAGTCTAGGGAGTAAATAACACACTGAGAAGAATTCCTGGGTTACTCCAGAAACAGGTGGGAAGATGGGGATTCAGCAAATAAACTGAAGGAGAAACAAAGTGACATTTTAGGAGTCTAGCGGGAAGGGATGTGAGCAGCTGTAATGTGTACCTTGGTACAACTGATCTACATACTACCAGGAGGGGAAGCTGGAATGGAAAAAACCTAATAGATTATGGTAAAATCATCTGCAAAATATTCAAAACATGTCTGAATACATCGCTAGTGTACTTCCTGGGGACTTAAAAGGAACATTTGGCAGTTGAACACATAGAAACTTCCATTTCATGATCATCATGGTAAGTCCACCTCTCCTCTTAACCCAAAGTCCATGGAATATGTAATAAACTGCACTGGTTGTTGGAGAAATGTCTAGGGAAGAGCCAGGTTTCAGAGTAATGAGGTGGAAAGCATGGGAGAGGAACTTGAGGTTGTAGAACAGTTTCTGGGAATGGAATGGAGGTCATATTGTCTATATAGGGAAGATAAGAAATTTTGTGGGCTAAATAATTGTAAATTTGTGAGTTAAAGGAAAAATGAGAAAAGCTCACACATGTAGTGATTTAAGCAAATGAAGGAGGATGTGAGATGTGTTTGATTTGGTTATGAGAGTCTCTTGGATGAACTGGGCTCTGGTCTAGTGCAATGGCCTAGTGTAAAGTATTGTACGTTATCTGGGGGAATACTCTTGTATGTGATGGTGGTGGGTGGGATCCACTGGTATCATTAGGTGGTCTGGTTTCTCTACCTCTGTGGGTGATTTCTCCCGACCAGTGCTTTTAATGTCTTGGTTAGCCTAGGGGGCTGCCTCTCAGCTGTTTTACTAAAGCTACTATTAATTCAGATAACCTTAAAATATTAACATTACAGCATTAACAAGTAATAAAGGGAGGAGTAGATTTCCACTGATAGCTGCTGTGGCTAGAGTTACTGAGGTTTTGAAGAAAGGTTTTGGAGAAGCAGGAGAAGAGAGAGACTAGTGTTAGGAGAGAAGCCTTCTTTCTGCCCGCATGTGACAGTGGTTCTGGGGCTAGGAGTGCAGAATCCCACTGATCTCCCTGAATACGTGTTAGGAGAGGTCCATATTTAGGAGCTGACTTTGTAACTTCTTACTATGTGTAATTCCAGGTTTCCGAATTGAACCACTGAAGGTGTGTTTATGGCCTTAGATGTGGTAGCAATGAAAGGAAACAACAGTTTTGTTTAATAAAATTGTAAGAGTGTGAGTACCAGTGGCCTCATGTACATTATACAACCCAATAATAATGATGCTGATCCTGTAAACAGCTCCCCTGTGTAGATTAGCTGAGTCTCTACTGCCAAACATCAAGCATTAACAGCAGGCACTGGAAAAATCAATAAGCTTTTACCCGGGGAACCAAAGATATGTAGGTTACTAAAACTCCTAACAGTTGCCCATAAAGAAAAATATCTCATTATATTAATGCTAAAGGAAGTTTTGTTTTATTTCTGAAAGAATAAAAAGATTACATATTAAAGGACGAGTTGACAGTGTGATAAACATTCATGGCAGCACAGACAAATCAATAGAAACACAAAATGAGGAGAAAAGGTACTGATTTCTTGGCAATCTTGGAATATGATAGACTATGTCTGGTTTATCTTGTGTTCTCTTTTCACCTGCCCGCACCTTCTATTTTATGGTGACACTTGTGCATCTATTCTTCCTTTGATGCTAATTAACTCTGATTACCATTTATGAAGATGAAGTGTGGGCATCTAGCACAGATGATGTGTTCAGTCAGTCACAAAAGGAAAGAGTTTGTGAAGTGGATTCATATTTGGAACTTTTCAGGGAGTTTTACCAGCAGGTAATTTCCTTAAATATAATCTCCTTTAAAGTTTTCTACCTGATTGGGAGTCTTCATTATCTGCTTCTTGAGTATTCCAGCCTCATTATTACCAAGGGAGCCAATCATGACGATGACTGCTCCTATTTGGTTCCTTCATTATAGGTTTTCTAAATACCCTTATCCCTTGTTAATGACTTCAATTTGCTCTTGAAAATCCGGCCACTAAGTTAAAAGCTGTCAAATAAAAAATATTTTTATTAATTTTATAGGGAAAAATTACGATGTGTTCCCTAATAATACAAGATACTCAAGTAATTTTCATTTTCACCAGTTTTACAGTGAAAAAAACTTATAGACTTAATCAGTAATGACGTAAAAGTATCTGATGCCAACTGGTGTACTGAAATTTAATTCTAGTACTAACTATGGGAATTCGCACAGACCCCATAAGTTGAAGGGTATAGCCCACTGTGAGGCTGCCCTCACAGCAGATGCCAGCCACACTTTGGCAATCCCAGACCACCTGCTTTCTAACTCCTTCAATGCAATGCCATGTGGGAAAATGGGACAACACCTATAAAGTTTTTTTTTAGAGAAATTGACCCTTCAATGTATAGCCTGTCCTCTGTTATAATTGCAAAAAGTGCTAGTTTTTGAGGCCTAACCTAATAGGCTCAAGTTGTATCATGTGGATGCCTGAGCCAAGGAGAAAAATTCTTGGGTCTGCTTAGAATCGGTAGGTCATATAAAGCTCCTCTGCCTTTGGGCAAGACTGATGCTAAACTCTCCCTAGAGATGAGGGGGAGAGAGGTATAGATGGAGAGAGGTGAAAGTACTGCTGCATCCTGAAAAGTCAGGATGTAAAGTTAATGAGGCTAATTTCTTGACTGTGTAAGAAAGGAGAAATCAGCATCTAATCCAGTTGTGCCAACCTCCAGGCAACAATGTTCTCCAAAATCTCCCCTTGCTCAGCATTGAGGTTCCAACTTTTCTTTCATGTCTCTCTATACACTTAGAAATTAGCGGCTCACACGCTCACCCGATCACCTAAAATAAAGCTTATGCAGTGGTGGAAAATTCCCACTCATATTAAAAACATTATTTGAATAGTTGTTTTCATTATAAAATGTCAATGAAATGTGGGCCATTCTAGAAGACAATAGCCTCATCTATAAAACAAAAATAATGATAGTATTTACATCTCTGATCTGTTGCCAGTATCAATGGGATAATGTGCGCAAGCGTACAGTTAGGTGGCTGGATGGTTTTGGATGGTGCAGGGTCTTGAAGGCAGAGGACTTGATGTGAGATTCTTCCTCTAGGCATCTGAGGACCCAAGAGGAGGCCGGACAGAGCTGGAGCAAGCGTCATACTTCTGTTGGTCCATCAAATAGTTACAAGGGTTAGAATGACTGTGGAGTCAGGTCTCTGAAGAGTGTATTGGCCCTCTGGGCCCTGCAGTTCTCTGCAGCACAATCTCACAATGCTACGGAATGACAACCTGGGGCATCCTGAGGTGTCACGATTTTTCTCAAGACCATGTGTCCTATTTTCATTGCTGCTGTCCTTGGTCACCTGGTCCTTGTGACTTCTGGGCTCTTGCTCTGGGAGTACTAGGCCCACCATATAGGGGTTAGCATTTCCTAGACTGATGCCAGATGACGGATCACTCAATCTCAGGAGAGCACTCTGAGGAAAAATAAAAGTGAATGAAATGGAAATATCAAGGAATTAGAGTTGAAGATATTAATAAAGCGAATGGTTAATAAGTTTATCTGTATTTCGCATTTATCATGTAGTCATGAGTTGCTTAATGATGAAGATTCATTCTGAGAAATGCACCATTAGGCAATTGCATTGTTGTGCACTTATCAGCCTGTACGTACACTTAACTAGATGGTTACCTATATCCGCCCTAAGTTTAAAGCATCTCTCTGTCTCCCCAAGGGTTTCTAAAAGTATTACTATATTTTGATGTTTTCCCTTTATTGTTCCTCCAGAGTTGATCTGGGAGACAATTGTCCATGTGAATTCAGCATCTTGATGTGAAATGAGGCTGGAGTTCAGATAGTTTTAATTTGTTCTTTCTATGGTGACGATAAAGTTGTGATGCCCTTGGGAATACCAACAATAAGACGTGATACTTAGATCTTGGAGAGTTTAGGAATGGGGACAAGAGTGGGTCCCAAATGCAATAAAAAGTTTTATTTTGTGTCTTTGATCACAGAGTCTTCAAGCTCAATTCTTACCCTATTTTCTATTGTAAAATGCTATAGTCAAATGTTTTATATAAAAGAAATGTAGACTATAATAATTATAATGTTATTGGTGGAGGGTTTTAGTATCCATCTGTTTCTGCCAATGAGTTAAATCTTCACAAAAGCTCTGAAAGGGAATAGCTTATTTTTTCATTTTACACATAAAAGAAATAGGAGACCGGGGAAAGTCAGGTCAATTGCCTAGAGGTAGAGCTGGAATTTTAATTCAGGCTGATTTCAAAGTTCAAAGCCTTAATTACATTGCCTTGCAGACAAGGCATAAAGAGATGTTAAATTAATTTGGTTTCCCCCTCAATGTTGTCTTAGTTTTAGGGAAACTGTGGATACTGTCTGATTGTATGAATTTCCATGTTTATGCTATGAGAGTGTGTGTTTTTGGAATATTTTTAAGGAAAAGAAGTAAGAATAGCAATTTGTGTATAATGCAGTATCTGAAGTTCTTGAAATGCTGGGAAAAGGCACGATTCACCCAAACTGGTTTTAAAGGGTTGGGGCGCTCAGAAGGATCTTTGGGGCTAACACATCACCTTTCAATCAGCCCTTATGCCAAAACTGGCTGGGTTCCTAGTTGCCCCTTCTCTTTTGGACTGAGTCTGAGGATATTGGAGACTTTTTCCTCCTTCTGCCTGTTTGCTACTCTGCCCTTACTGGCTGTTAAGAAAATAAGGTCTCTCTTAGAAGAAAGTTTGTAAGAAATGGTAATTTGTGTCTCTTACAGTTTGTAGTGCAGACAGGCAGTAGGGCAGAGAGGGCAAAGGAGAGTCCTGGAGCCCTCAGTGGATTTTTTAGACTTTTAATGATCTTTCTGTACCATTTGTAATGGGCAGGGGGGGCTCGCCAGGCTCTCTGCATGAAGGCAGGGGGTGGGGAGGGTTGGGAGGCCTGGGGGCCAGGAGGCTGGCATGTCTCCCAGCCCTGGTGACCCTTTACTCTTTCTTTGGGCTCTCTCTGGAGTTCTCTCACAGTCTTTTCGTCTCTCAGCTGTTGCTCTCTTCTCTTGTGGTTGTTCTCAAATGCACTCTGCTGTAGTTCTTCTGCTGCACCTATCTATGCTCAGTCTCTCAGCTCAGGTGTGCCTGCTTATTGCATGCCCACACCATACTCTGCCATGGCGCCTCCAGCATTGTCCTCGACTCCATTTGAAGAGCTGTGAGGGAACACTCAACCCCGAGCCCTGCCTCTGAACAGGGACCCCCTGTCTGTCCAGTACCTCCCCACTGTGTGCAGAGTTCTCTCCACCTGTATCAGGGACTCAGGAGGCACCCACGGGGAGGAGGCTGGACACCAAGCACTACATACTCGCAGCCTGCCACCCCTCAGTCCCTCCCACGATCTTCAGAGGGCTCCATACCCATCTGCATTGAACCACCCTGCTGACAATGCCAGCTGTAGTGCAGGAAGGCGATAGGGCAGAGTGGGTAGTCCTGACCCCTCAGTGGCTTCTTCAGGCTTTTAATGGTATTTCTACACCATTTGAAGTGAGGCAACCAGGTAAAAGGAGGCAGGGCAGGCGGGGGAGTCAGGGGGGTCAAGGGGGGCCTGCTAATCCCTGTGGAATCTAATGCTGGGCTCGCTGGCAGCTGTGGCTCCACTATCTTGCCACGGCACTCCACCATGGCCTTCTGCCCCACACAGTCTTCTGTGCCACCCTTACAGGCTCAGCCTCTCCAGGCTCAGGTGTGCCCACTTACACATGCCGACACCATACTTCAGGTGTCCACTATCAGGCATGCGTCCCCCCAGCCCATGATCCCAAGTGCCACTTGCATTCAAGGCTTCAGGTGATAGCTACAGAGGCTAACAGTGCAAAAGCCTGAGCAAGCTTTATTTACCCTACTCAGTTATAACTAATTAATTAATTAAAGAACAAGTAAGATGTTACAACCAGTTCTCAGGGGAGTGCAAAGAACAGAGGCAAAAAATAGACCATGAAAAAAATCCACAAGTGTATGCAAACTTACATTTTACATGGGTGGGAGGAAACTGTGTCTAGGGGCAGAATCTACCTGCATGCTACAGACAAGCATTCTTTGCATTGCTATCAGTGATTTACAGAGTTATGAATAGATCAAAGGCAGTAGAATCCTGCAGAATCAGATAACCCAGAGGGAGTGCTGTAAACAGTACAAGTTTCCACTGAAAACACCTAGCAATCTGTTCTGTTCCAATTCAAAGTCTTTGACAATTTTCCCTGACTGGTCACGTTGCATATCCAATCACTTTTTACTTATCTTCTATTATAATTGAAAGGTGATGGGAAATGAGAAGCATACTCCCCCTCCTCCTCCACTTATTCTCAACTGAAAACTTTTTACAACTAGATACTTCACTAGGAAGAAAAATGTTTCTGTGTGTGTGGTGTGTGTGACACTGGGCAAACCTCATAGTGGTGTTACCAGAACCAAGCTGCCTCAGCAGTGGGAGTGGGCAGGAGTGGTGGTGGCTTTTACCCCGCTGCTCCAAGAGCAGCTGTGGCAGTTGCTCCTGCCCAGTAACTGCCGTTTTGAATGGCCAATCAGATGCTGGGAGCTGATGGGTAGGTCCTGTCAGCTCCAGGATTGAAAAATGGTCCAATCAGACTTGTGGGCGGTACTCTGAGAGAGGATATAAGCCAGAATCAGAGTGACCTGAGGGAAGAGGGCGGGGAAAGAAGAAAAAAAAATGAGAGGACACCAGCCCCAGAAAGAGAAGGAGGTCCCTGAAGAGATGAACAGGAGAAGACAGTTTGACACCAGCCCCCAGGAGAAGAAAGATGATCGTTCCAGACTCTGAAGAGAGAAGAAAAAAGTCCGTTCCCGGCCTCCGAGGAAGAAAGAAGAAAAGAAGCACCCAGCAGCCGCCCTCCGAGCAGGAAGAGAAGCTGAAGGACTCTGCAGAGACTGGGCCTCTGGTGCTGTCTCTGACATAGCCTGAAAGGAGCACGAGAGTCCCTGGGCCTGGTGTCTCAAAGAGCTGTTTGTTGGTCTAACCCAATATCACCGATGCTTTCTAGGTGAGGTGGCCGCCACTCGAGGATGCAGTAAGGTCTCTGTTTCCCCCTTTGTAAAATAAACCCCATGTTTGCTGTTGTTCCTGTAGCCTGAAGTCTCTTGCAATTATGCACGTGGGTGAGAACCCACAGTGACCTGTCCTCTCATCAGGCACTGTCCTTTGTTGTTTTTGGCCTTTTGGGGCTTTCGGTGGCTCTTGCCTCAGAGCCTGGGAAGTTGTGCCCTGTCTGCCCTGCTTTCAGTTGGCGACCACGAAGTGACAGGACACTCTGTGGTCTGCCATGTTTCAGTTGGCGACCATGGCAGGACTGGACACCCTGTGTCCTTCCGCCCCTGTTTCAGTGGGAGATACAGGGGATGAGCCAATTAGTGTGTCCTTAGCAGCATGCTGAAGTAACAAGAGAAATGATTTACTTACAAAGAAAAAGGAGAGAGGAGAGAGAATTTATAAGCCATCACACAGCCAGATGCAATCTGTTCTACCAGCAGGTGGCGTCAGCTGAGGGAAGACCAGGGGGCAACAGGAAGCCAGACAGTGAAACCAGTTGCACATGCTCAAGTTCACTTTTTTTTTAAAAGATTAATTTATTTATGCATGCAAGAACTGGGATGTAGGCCAGAGGTGTGTGGTGGTGAGAGAATTCACCAGAGACAGAGTGGGGAGCAGAACAGGCAGATCTACTGAAATACACTGCTGAGGAGAGTAGTGGGTGAGGCAGGAGAGGTCTGCTGTGCCATGTGGAAAGTTCCCTGTCTGGGGATCGAACTCCTGCTACAGTGGCTGCGGATAGATTCATAGTGCTGAGACTTAACCTGTTGCGCCACCAGGAAGGCCCCCAAGTTCATTGTTTTTGAGGTCAACATGGTCGCCAGCTCTGTCCCAAATTCCCATTAGCCTCTGCTCAGGGAGTCAGGCTGTTAGGTCTGGAAAGCTCCACCTTGGCTGTGAGTGTCATTCACTTGCTCAGAGGTTGCTCCTCACTTTTACTGGTATGTGTGATTGTGTGTGTGTGTGTGTGTGTGTGTGTGTGTGTGTGTGTGTGTGTGTGATCATTGAACATTTGTTAAGTGATAAAATAATGCATTTTAAACCTAGGGAGTGCTTAGCCTTAACAGGCCCCAGGAGAGCCTCAGGAGTAGCTGTATAGGCTTAGGAAGCTAGATGGCAGAGTAATCACACGGTTAAAAGGCTTTTAATGGTATTGCAGAGAGAAGCTGGGGCCTCATCTCCAATGGAAAAGAAAAAGAAGAAATTCCTGCTAACTTGTCTGAATGACAGAAAAGAGGTAATTTATAATTTTATAGATTTTCTTATATTGTTTTTACCTATCTCGGTTTAACATTTTGTGCCACAAAAATATTATACTTTCTTGTTTTGAAAGATGAAGTAATTTAATGTGGGGATTAAAGAGGAACAAATTTCCCCCCAGCTTTATTGAAATATCATTAATATTTAACATTGTGTAATTTTAAAGTGTACAGCATGATTATTTGATATATTTATTTATAATGGTTACCACTATAGGGTTAGGTTACTTCATTCTGTCAGATAATTACCATTCCTTTTTCTACTCTGTTAACAACATTCAAGTATACGATACAGTATTATTAGCTATAACACTGTGTTGTGCATTAGTTCCCCCAAACTTGTTAATCTTACACCTGGAAATTTGTACCTTTTCACCAATATCTCCCCAATTCCCCCCCTCCCCCCGCCCAACCCCTGGTACCCACCACTCTCTATTTCCAAGAAGAATAAAAAAAAATATATATTTTTTAATGCATACAAGAACTGGGGTACAGGCCAGAGGTGTGGGGGGTGAGAGGGTTCACCAGAGACACAGTGGGGAACAGAACAGGAGGATTCACTGAAATACACTGCTGAGGAGAGCAGTGGGTGAAGCAGGAGAGATCTGCTGCACCATGTGGGAAGCTCCCTGGCCAGATAGAACTCAGGCTGGTGATAGCTTGATAATGCTGAGCCTTAACCCCTTGTGCCACCAGGGAGGCCCTAAAATAAATCTTTAAAAAAAAAATCAGGACAATTTCTCCTATGCTAGAGATTTGAGCATTGCAATCAACTTCATGGATAAGGGCTCTTTAAAAGAGTGAGTGGGTGTATTTAGAGGCATGGACTTGGCAAGGGGCAGGAAGAGGAATGTCTTCCAAACTTTTCTAGTGATTACTCTTAAGTTTCTATCCACTGTATTTCTTTCTTTTCCTCAAGGCTCTCCTCTGTAAAGAGTACATCACCTCCTTTAAATTATGATGTTAAGTAACAAATGCAAATGACCTGAAAGTATCTAAAACTATTGATTAAAAGGTTACACAATCATGGGAGAATATAAGAGGATCATAGGTGTCTAGGACTCTGGCGTCAGACTTCCAAGCTCCTATGACCCTGGCCTCATTGGATAGATTCTTCCAACATTGCTTTTCTTATTCGAATGGAGATGAAAACGGCAACTACACTGTGGAGTTGCTATAGTTATGGTTATTATGGGATTGTCCATAGTCCCTGGGGCAGAGCAAATAGTCCAAATGTGATATTATTATCACTGCTGCCTTTTTATTTATGTCACTTTTCATTTAAACACACACATTTCTATACTCTGATTTCTCGTCACATCCTATAAATCTTTCACCTTTTTAAAGCACAGACCTTTCTTTAAATCCTCATAACGTTGTGTGAGGGAGCCATTGTTTTCATTCACCCACAGTGGAGACTGGACCACATCGCATCATCTATTTGAAGTGGGGGCCTGGAACTGACCTAGACCCCACTCAGTATTTCCAGCTTTTCTGAGTCACAATCCTGTTTTCTACAAACAAAAACAACAGCAAATGAGGAACTTTGGAGGTATTTTTTGAAATATAGACAACTCTAAACACCCTAGAGGCAAAAACGTATCAAGCTTAGACAAGATAGGAAAGGTGTCTGCCCCTAATCTGTCCAGAAAGTTGGGGTCCTATACGATTGGGCTGCATTCAGAGTTCAGGTGTGCAGAGCACCCCCCTGATGGGGTGGGCAGAGGGTGGCTTTGAAGGCAGCGGCCAGTCCAGTGCCCTCAGTCCTTGGTGAGCCTGCTGTGAGGTCCTTGGAGACATATCTTCTCCTTTGTACCTCATGTTTTTACCTTGCTGGTGCCCCAGATCATGTGGGTCCTGCTGGGATCAGGCACACTTTATACTTAGAACATTATGGGATGTCGTGAATTCAGGAAAGATGGACAGCAGGTATATCTCATCTATAATCACACGTAGGTGGTTATATTGAGCTCTTGGCCAACAGTCTTTGAGTGAGTCTTGGGAATGGATGTTACGCAGGGGATACTGAGGGTTGATTAGCACAATGCCTCTGACTTTTATCTCCTTAAGCCAAGCTTCAAGAAGGACTTGTCAAATTTGCCCACGTTAGGTGCCTAATAAGTGTTTGTTAACTTATATGTATTACTACCTCAAGAAAATAACCTTCCTTTTAGTATAATGACTACTGTAATGGGATAAAAATTAATGTGAAGGCCTCCCTGGTGGCGCAGTGGGTTAAGTCTCAGCACTATGAAGCTATCAGCAGCCACTGTAGCACAAGTTTGATCCCCGGCCAGGGAGCTTCCCACATGGCACAGCAGACCTCTCCTGCCTCCCCTTCTGCTCCTCTAAGCAGTGTACTTCAGTAGATATGCCTGTTCTGCTCTCTACTCTCTCTGGTGAATACTCTTACCCCCACACTTTTGGCCTACACCCATCTTTTATGCATAAATCAATACAATTTTTAAAAAAGATTTTATTGATTTATGTATACAAGCTGGGGTGCAGGCCAGAGGTGTGGGGTGGTGAGCGGATTCACCAGAGACAGAGTGGGGAGCAGAACAGGCAGATCGACCAAAATACACTGCTAAAGGGAGCAGTGGGCCAGCCAGGAAAGGTCTGCTACGCAATGTGGGAATCTTCCCAGGGATTGAACTCACTCCATAGCTGCCAACAGCTCCACAGCGCTGTGCTTAACTGGTTGCGCCACCAGGGAGGCCCCCAAAAATAAATGAAACTTTTAAAAAATTACTAATGTGCGGGTATTCATGGACTTCCCATTGCCCCTGCCACCAGCCCTTGAAATGAACTCGGCAAGGCTCAGTCTGTTCTCTCTACCCACTGGGGGGTGTGTCTGTGTGTGTGCGCATGTGTGTGTGGCAGTGTTAAATTAGTGTCCTGTAGTAGTCTGCCTTGGCAGCCATAGGAGAATGGCAGAGCGACTTAGACAACAGAAATTACGTGTTTCACAGTTCCGGAGGCTGGAAGTCCAGGATCAAAGTGCAGTGGAAACAAAAATCTGCAGTCTAAACAGATTCGGTCCAGTCAACTATGGTTTGGCTCATGAACTAAAGTGGTTTTGAATAACTGTGTAGTTCATTGATCATCTGTGTGTTAACAAGGAGGTAACTGTCTGCATGATGCTCATATTTGTATGATAATATCATCTGTCAATATTATGGTGGACAATTACCTCTGTAAAATAATAAAATTAATAATATAAAATTTAGAGACAAGTGCATTTTATTCTAACTAGTGCACCAAGTCACTTTGCTCTGTTTGTTCTATCAGTCAAGTACCTTTTCACTTTTAACACATCTAGCTCCATCATGCCAACGGGGCTTATAATATTGCAATTCCTTGCTTTTTGTGTGCTTACTGTTAATTTCTATACCTTGTCTATACAGCCCTGTATAAAGTGTGCTCAGGAAAGGTGATGCTGGAGCAGCACTTTAAGAAAGCCTTGGGAAGCCTAGCAGAGTCCCACGAATGCAGCCTATCTATGGCTTTGACAAAACATAGACTTTGGAAGTGACACCCAGGAGGTTTCCTTTCTGGCACCAAGAGACAAGATGTCATTGACTCTGGGAGAGACCATATTGTCATTCAGCAGTGCTTTCCTGCTCAAGAGGTGGAAATATCAATGTTACTATTCAGAACCCTATTTAAATGAAGTTGGGAGGCTAGAGAGTGCTTCCAATCAGCAAACTATACAAGCCATAATATCGAGCGTTCGCTCACTGTTTCCTTCCCAGGCTGAACTAGATGGGTGGGCTTTTGGCGGTTCCGTAGGTCAGTGGAAACAGAAAGGAGAGGAGATGTGGACAGGCCTATGGCCATGAACACACTCTCTGTCCTTCCGTTGCTTTGTTTTTGAATTAACCCTGTCTGTGCTTAAAAGCCAACCAACAAATCCACCCTCCCCACTCCTCCAAGTGCTAGCAGAGCTGCTTCTCAGTGAGGGCCTCTCCTCCTGGTTTGTAGATGGCTTTTTCCCTGTGTCTTTACAGGGCTTGGTCTCTGTCTGTGCACACTTGGTCTCTCTTCCTCTTCTTCTGAGGACACCTGTCCTATGGGATTAGGGTCTTCCTCTTATGAGAGTCTTTGACTTTAATTGCCTCTTTATCAGCCCTGTCTCTAAATATAGTCCTTTTGGGGTTAGGGTTTTGAGGAGACACAATTCAGCTTATAACTAATTTAATACTGATTGAGGAATGCGGAGTCCTTGCCCACGCAGGTCTACAACTTCTCTGCACTTTGTCACATGGTGTCCTAATTAGCACAGCTGCCTGCAAACAACAGCATCACTGGGGGAGCTATTCTGGACCCATTTCTCTTTGGCTGTGTTTGAAGTTCAAAGTTAGTTGAGTCATTCCCGGGGTTTTATTCCTTAGTGTCGTTTTGATTCTTTCCTACCCACATAAGCCTCAGAAAGGATGGCTTAGCACTGTTTGCATTTGTCGATTGTTCAGTCAATGTACGGAACTACATTCACATTTGAAGCCTCAATCTCTAATTATGGAAGAAAAGAATCTTGGGGCATTAGCAAACTGGTAGAGAGAGATTTCTTTGGGTAGGGGCCTTGAAATCGCCCTTTAATATTGGCCTGATAACACTCTGTATGTAGGAAAAGAGGCAAAGAGATAGACACTCCCACCACACACATCTCACCCCTTCCCCCCCCACCCCAAGCACCTGGTTTGTGAGGGCTGATGGAAATCCACTCCTGGATCTCCCAGAGCCCTGCCCTGGCACAGATGAAGTGATGGCACTGTCTCTCTCTCCTGGTTGCTCCTTTTTGCTGTGTATCACCAGCCCTCTTTTTTTTTTTCAACTATATTAACCTTACTTTTATCTGCTTTTAAAGATCAAAATTCCCAGGTGTACATTTTGCAATTTCCGGCTAGTTGACCTTATCTTAATTAGATTCTAGTGACTTTAATGGCTTTTTCACTCTAGAATCCTCTCACCACCTTTCTGGACGCAAATCTGTATCTCTCATGTTATTTGCATTTCTGATAATTTTACTACTAAACAATGTTGGAATTATATACTCTTCACTAATAGGAACATCTCTAGAAAGTACAAAGGGAGGTGCAAGGAAAATTAACCTCACTGTTGGACCTTAAAGGTAGCCAATAATTTTCTTCTAAGTTGTTATTCATTGATATCTACTTACATT
Source organism: Scalopus aquaticus (assembly GCA_004024925.1). Classification (NCBI taxonomy): domain Eukaryota; kingdom Metazoa; phylum Chordata; class Mammalia; order Eulipotyphla; family Talpidae; genus Scalopus; species Scalopus aquaticus. Next base: position 55,869 of record PVIJ01008836.1, read on the forward strand.
GCTTTAAATTAGCATCTACATGGCTGGCCCTGGGTGGAGGTCTATTTGGTACAATAGTGTGTAAAAAATCATAGTGTCAACCAATAAAGCCTACCTGGGCTAAATGATATCCCACACAGAAAGATAATGAGCAGTGCCAGGAAACATATGGCAACTTCTCAATGAGTGGCAAAGACAAGGGCCACCAGTGTTCTAATGAGGAAGACACCCCCAGAGGTGAGTTAATGTAGCAAGAAAGGCTTTATAAAGGACATAGCCCCTGCCGGGGCCAATGAGGATTGACCTGAAGGAAAGGGATGAGGTGGAAGGAGGTGGAATGGCGATGCAGGAGGCCAGGATAGCTTTGGAAGGGGACTCAAAACCTTGTGAACAGTAATATTTTTAAGAAGACTTTCTCTGTTCCTGGGATTTTTTAAGTCACTCTATGTTCATTGTCTTATTGAATACTCACCTGCCACTGTGGAGGGCAGTCACCATTACCCTTGTGAGAAATGAAGCTTGGCCCCTTGCTCAGGGTGACCAAACTGGTTCTGAAATCCATGTTCTGGGACCCCACTGTTTTCCTATGGAAAGGGAAGGCGGCCAGCTTGGTAGGAGATGAGAATCTTGGAACTGAGAACACTGGGGAATTTTGTGCCTTGGGAAAATAAGAAAGTGCTGTTCAGAATTTCAGTGTCTTGGTCCATAGGTAGTCTTGGACTGCACTGGCCCAGATAATTCAGAACCAACATCGAGGGCTGCAGTCCAGGGCAGAATGAGTCCTCACTCAGCAGGCAGCTCTTCTCTGGAACATGAAAACAAAATGAGTCAAACATAGTCTTCTCAAGGGCAGAGCATTTGCTGGGGAGGAGAATCTCCGAGGTAAGGGAGGCAGAGAGGGAGTAAAAGAAAAGTGTCTGAGAAGGCAGACATAATAATGTGACCCACAGGTGAGGAAGGGAGGTGGCCTACTGTATTGAAAGCACAGGGAGATTGTTATTGCTATGATGGAAGACAGAGCAGTGTTGGAGAGAAGCATTTCCTACTAATAAAAGGTCTGAAATGACTGAGGAGTTGACAGTAGTTGAGAGGCAATTGTCTTTGAAAAATTTGTCTGCTAAAAGGAATTCCTTTTTCTACTTATGCGGCACTTTACAGTTTGCTGAGTACTTTGTTATCTATGGTCTATTTTTAAAAAGATTTATTTGTATTTATTTATACATACATACATACATACATACATACAAGAGCCAGAGGTGCAGGGGGTGAGAAGATTCACCAGAGACAGAGCGGGGAGCAGAACAGGCAGATCTACTGAAATACACTGCTGAGGGGAGCAGTGGGTGAGTCAGGAGAGGTCTGTTGCGCCATGTGGGTCAGCTCCCCAGCTCGGATTGAACTCAGGCCACAGCAGCAATAGGCAATAGGTGTGATAGTGCTGAGCCTTAACCCCGGCACCACCAGGGAAGCCCCTCTATGGTCTATTTTTGACAACAGTGCTGTGCAGGATGGCATTATCAACGCCAGTGACAAATGAGGAAGTAAGTTTCATAAGGGAAAGATATTTTTCCAGGTCTGATATCTGGCTCGTTAGAGCTGAGACCAGAGCTCAAGTCTTAGCCCTGAAAGACTGTGGCCTCTTCATAATACTAGGAGGATAATAGCATTATCATGAAGTGATGAAAATCTGGGAAGGAAACTACACAGCTGCCTTGGATAAGTTGAACTTTGTGGAAAATTTCTGGAGAGTCTACTCATGTATAATGACTTTGGAAAGTTTCTTGAAATCCTTCCTGTTCAGACTGAATTCACAGGAACACCTTATTAATTTATATTCAGGTGATCAGAAAAAGCATCTCTGAATACAAAGATTTCGAATTATCTGATAACCTGTGTTCTAGCAGCAGAAGAGGAAAGCATTCATTCTTGATTAAAAAAAAAAAAAAGGCTGATTAGTTGCCTTTGCTCTCTTTCCCCAAGGAAAAGGCTCTGTTTTCACTCTCTCCTTAATAATAGCACTTTGCATTTGTTTAAAGTGATTGAGTTTCTCCTGTTAGTGCTCCCTGCAGTCACAAAGCTGCCCTCCTGAGTTTAGGGATCCAATTTCGCCGCTGAGTTTGTTGTAGGTCATGATACTTGTTTCTCCTTCTCCATACTGGCATGCTGACACTTGTGTTCTCCCACCAGCTTCTGCGGACGCCCTGCTTCCTTGCAGTAAACCCACTCTCATCTGCTTTGTGATCTTGATGTTTCTCCCTGGTTTTTCTTTCTTTCTTTTTTTTCTGAGATTTATTTTATTTACTTATGCATACAAGAATTGGGATGTAGGCCAGAGATGTGGAGTGGGGGGCGGTGAGAGAGTTCACCAGAGACAGAATGGGGAGCAGAACAGGCAGATTGACTGAAACACACTGCTGAGGGGAGCAGTGGGTGAGACAGGAGAGGTCTGTTGCGCCATGTGGGTCAGCTCCCTGGCCGGGGATCGAACTTGTGCTGCAGTGGCTGCAGATAGCTTCATAGTACTGAGACTTGAACTCCTGTGCCACCAGGGAGGCCCCTCTCCCTGGTTTTTCAACCCAAACCACTGATATCTGGAATTTTATTGTCTTTTCACATGGTTTCTTATTTGTGCAACGAGTTGCCCCAGATCTGGCAGTTTAAAATAATCATTTACTAGCTCAGTTTCTGTGGGTCAGGAATCCAGACGCTGGTTCAGTGTCTTTCCTGAGGTTTGGTGAAGCAGCTGGCAAGGACCGCAGCCATCTCAAGGGCTGAATGCTCCAGTCCCAAGGTATCTCAAGGGGCTGTTGGCAGGAGGCATTATGTCCTTGTGTGTGAACCTTTCCCTAGGGCTTCCTCCATTGTACATGATCAGGGTATAGAGGGAGAAGGGGAGAGCACCCGGGACCAAAACTGTGGTCTCTTAATAACATTTTCTTGAAAGTGCCATCCCATTTCTTCTACCTTGTTCTGTTCAATAGCTGTGATTCAGTAAGTGCAGTCCATACTCAGTCAGAGGGCAATCTTATGGGAGGAGCAGAGAATTTTTGACATAGCTTTAAATGGTTACACCACGTAACACTGGTCCATAGTGAGATTGTTACTGACTTAAAAAGGCCCTAATCTGTAGTATCTTGGTGTTCTGAACATGAATATAACCCTGAACAATTTTTATTAGCTCTCATTTTGAAGATATTTCATATAATTCATTTTATATGTTTCACCGTGTAAATTGATCCAGTAGGACTGCATCAACATCCTAAATCAGCCTAGAATGTTGTAATATTGCATCATATTGCATAATACCATCATGCACACATCATCCAGAGTTGATTGCATCATTTTCTGATGCAATGCAATACTACTGCCAGGCGGCTCTGAAGTAAGCTGATGTCAGCACTGCACTATATAAAGCCCTGTCGGAAAGGTTGAGCATTGAAAATATTTCAGACTTTGTGTGAGATAGTTTAAGATACTGTTCCATAGAACTGTTATTATTTTATCCATTTAGGCACAATACAGAACAGTAATGCCTCGAAAGTGTGTTAATAGCATGGACAATTTCTGCTCTATTTGTAGGGAAGTGACATTTGCCAACCAAAAGAAAAGTATCACTTCTCAAGTGAAGAAGGCTTATCATCTTTACTTTGGATGAAAGGTTGCATGCTTGGATGCATGCTTGACTAAGACAAGTCTTGGGCCCTGCATAGATGCTGTGATACATGTACAACACAGCTTTCACAGTGGTTAAATGGCAAAAGACCATCAATGCCGTTTGCAGTCCCCATGGTGTGGAGAGAGCCAAGCAACCGCATAAAAGACTGTTACTTCTGCTTGGTTCCTCCTCGTTCCGGTGGAATAATGAAGCAAAAGAAGTTGAGAATATTCTACCCAAACATTCCGTCTGCATTGAGACCAGTTCCACATGGTGAGGGACTTCCTATTCCAGAACCTCCAGCAGAATCTTCTCTTGATTCATCTGATGAGGACAAGGGTGAGCCGACCTGTTCTTCTCCTGTTCCATCAGCATGCAGTGATCCAGATTTTCACTGTGGTGCATCATCAACCCCACACAGACTAACACAGGAAAACCTAATGATCTGACTTGTGATTTGGACTTATCCAAGAATAAGGCAGAATTGCTAGGATCAAGCCTCCAACAATGGAATCTTCTAGAAGAAGATGTCACAATTACTTTATATTTAAAACGCCACCAGTAGTTGGTGGCTTTCTTCAGAAAGGAAAGTATTCTGGTATTCTGTTCCAATATTGAGGGCTTCATGAATGTCTTAGAAATCACTTATAACCCACAGGAAGGGAGACTATTTTTAGATTCTTCGAAACTGAGTCTTAAGGCTGTGCTTTTGCACAATGGAAACCGTCTTCCATCTATTCCAATAGCGCATGCTGTCCACATGAAAGAGACATATGATAACTTAAAGCAGCTACTGAATTCTATTGAGTATAACAGGTACAGCTGGCAGGTCTGTGGTGATTTGAAGCTAGTTGCCTTTTAATGGGACTGCAGCAGGGATATACAAAATACATGTGTTTCTTATGTGAGTGGGAGAGCCGAGCAAGTGAATTGCACTACTTGTGGAAGGAATGGACTCGCAGACAAAATGTAGCAGTTGGAGAGAAGAATATCCAGCACCCAGCTCTGGTGGAGGCTCACAAAACCCTGCTACCACCCCTTCACATCAAACTAGGTTTGATGAAGAATTTCGGGAAAGCCATGGACTGGACCTCGCCAGCTTTCTGATACCTGCCTGAAAAATATCCTCAACTCAGCGAAGCAGAGATTAAAGAGGGAGTTTTTGTGGGTTCTCAGATTCGAGAGCTCTTCAAAGATGACCGGTTCAACAACTTGCTGCAGGATGACGCGAAACAAGCATGGAATGCTTTTCACCTAGTGTCTACAAGCTTTCTTGGGAATGTTAGGGAAGAAAACTACAAGTAACTAGTAGAAGACATGTTGATGCAGTATCAGAAACTTGGCTACAATATGTCTCTAAAGATCTACTTCCTTCATTGGAACAAAAATACCAGGGAAAATGGTCCACTACAATGCTGGCTGACTACTGCTGGACACTCCCCAGAGATGCTCCTGAACAGTTGTACATGAGACAAGCGAAGAAATCTAAGAAGTAGTCTATGACTTGATTTTTTCCAGGTATTAACTGTAGGCCCATTACTATTGGCATGCATTTCATGATGTAAACATCCATTTATTTCAGATTACAAAAAAACTAGAGCCAAAATTAGAATTTGACTGTCATATTCATGTTGAGCACATACAAATTGATAGGAAATGACTTATTTCAGTAACATAATTTTTGTAAAAATTTGTTGATCAGTGTAATTATCGATGGTATTAAAATTACAGGCTAGGCACTGTGCTTGGTGTTAGGGCTTCAACAAGGTCCCTGACCTCATGACAATTTTAGTCTAGAGTCTGAGCTAATTTTTTCTTTCTACTCCCTTTTGTCCAAGAATGTACCACTGAGACAAATTTCAGAAATTTACCTCTTCTCTGCGAAGGGCAGCTGGTAGCTTGACAGAGCAGCTGAAAATTTTCATTCAATCTGGAGCACAGGTGCTGCAGGAAAACAGAAATCTTTTTTTTTTAAATTAGAAATCTGTCTGAAGTTCTTAAAAAGCCAGGGCTTTTGTAGTTGTCCCATAGTTCTTGGATATTTTGTTCTGTTTTTTTTTTTTCCCTGAGCTTTCCTGTTTGGAAAGTTCCTACTGACAAGCGCTCAAGATGGGAGATTCTTTCCTCAACTGTGTGCAGTCTACTCCATATGCCCATTGATGGCATTCTTCATATTTATTACAGGTTTTGACCTCTAGTAATTCTTTTTGGTTCTTTCTTAGATTCCACCCCCCCCACCCCCCGCTTACATTACACATCTGTTCCAAGTTGTCGATTGTTCTTTCCTATTAGAGCCCTTCACATATTAGCCACAGTTGCTTTAAATCCCTGGTCTGATAATTCCAGCATCTTTGCCATATTTGAATCAGGTCCTGGTGCTTGTGCTCTCTCTCCAAACTATGCTTTTCCTTTTAGTATGCCTTGCAGTTTTTTTGTTGTTGTTGCTGTTGTTGTTGAAAGAGGTACATAATGTACCAGGTAAGATGAACTCTGGTAAAGAGGCCTTAAGTGACCCTGTAGGAAGGCATGGTGGGAGGGGATGTTATAGTCCTATGATTGCATCTCAGTCCTTTGGGGAGCCTGAGTCCCTGGACTGTGAACCTCACGAGTGCTTATTAGTGCCCTCATCCACGTCCCTCCTCGGGTGGGACAGGATGGCTGGAGGAGGCTGTATTTGGGTATTGCCCTTTTACTGGCTCAGAAAGGTTCTGATAAAACCCCAATAAATTAGGCTCCAGTGATATTGTTTCTCTTGTTAAGAACAAAATGCTCTGGTGTATTTCGAAATGTTTATTCTCCCCCTCCTCTGCAGGAAGCACCAAGGGATTTTCTTTGATCTTCCCTTTGAGATCCTGATAAGATTCCTGGAGGTAAAATACAACATTTCATCCTCCCTCAATCCCTCCTTTCCTCCCTTCATAACTGGATTCCTCTGGAATTTTTCTCTCTCAGGCTTGTCCACACTGGGCCTCCAGCAACTCATCAATTACAGTTCAGTTTTTCCTACTCAGCACTGGTACACTGAAGTTTCTGAGTCGGTGAGTTGTGATTCTCTGTATCTACCTCCACCTTTAATGTTGGGGGCAGGGCTTTGCACTGTGACCATTCTTCTTCCATAGAGCTAAGACCAGCTGTCGTTTTTCACTTTGTTCAGCTGTTGACTTGTTAGGATGGAGGAACAATTTCCAATCTTACATGTTTGCACAAGCCAGGGGTTGGTAGATTTATCACAATCATTATAGCACTATTTTTTCTGGTTCATTTTGTGCTCAGACTTACTAAACTATTACTATATGCCAGGCGTGTTCTAAGTATTTCGCTTGTATTATCAACACCCCTGAGTGAGTGGTATTGATTAAATTCGGGTTCTATAAAAGCAAATCGATGTGTGTGCGTAAGATTTATTATGAGAATGCTTTTAGGAAAAACAGGTAAGGGAGGGAAGCAGTCGGAAAAGAGAAGATACTATGCAAGGATGGGATTTCAGGTAAGGATGGGATTTCAGGTGATTCACTGGACATGCTGGAGTATAAATTCTACCTGTCTTGCTGAGACAAAGGCTTTGGTCCTTTTGTGCCAGCCATTGATTGCAAGCCACAGAGAGGCCCTCTCTACTCTTTTCATTTAACAGATGAGGAAACTGAGGCATAGAGAAGTTGAAATATTTGCTCAAGTTCACATGACTGAAAAGTGGTGAGATTGGGTTTGGAGCCCAGTATTCTGATTCTGCAGATACATTTTTAGATTGCATTTTATAGGGAACATTTAATTACACATCTCATTTGATTTTCCAAATGTTTTTGACATAGTTGGGGCACCAATGATTATTCTAATTTTTCAGATAAGGAAATTGAAATTCAGATTTATGTTTTCTTTTAATTTTTTTAAACTGTATATTTTTAAGACTTTTTAAAAAAAATTTTGCATAGAAGAACTGGGGTATAGGCCAGAGGTGTGGGTGGTGAGAGGACTCACCAGAGACAGAGTGGGGAGCAGAACAGGC
>PVIJ01008837.1:0-55066 GCA_004024925.1 Scalopus aquaticus
CTGCGGCTTGTGTCTATGCAAGTGCCCTTTACTTTCCTATCCTTTTTCCTAATAAACCTGTTCTTTTAAGTATATCTAACGTCTCTGTCTCATGGAGAAACTCGCCTCGTGCCGCTGAAGGGGAGCTCTGGTGAGACCTTTCCCAGAGTGAACCCAAGGACCCCGCTCTCAAACCCATCAACTCCAAAAACAACATCATAAAACACTTGGTGTTTTCAACTGAAGCCAAAGAAGTAGGGGAAAGGGGGAGCACCTGGAAGGTGCTTTTTAAAAGAGGTGAATGTGAAGGTAGGACATGGTAAGGTGTTAGAATGGTAACCTGGAAACATTTTCATAGTATTCCTGATCAAGCTTTTCTAGGAAAGTCTGATATCTTCTATAAGGGGGAAGTGGGTATGTGTGTTTAAGAAAAAAACAAATATTCACCTTCTTCTTTACATGAGAATCACTAGAATCACTATTTTAAGCCCGTGGAAAGCTGAGTAATAGCGCGAAATGCTTGCAATGTCTCTTATCTATAGATAATAAGAACTTTTTTTTTTTTTACTATTTTTTTTTTATTGTTATTTATGTCTTTTACATTTTGTATTCTCCTTGGGCAGCCCACCACCAATTCACCCGTGATCCATCTCCATGGTCCCCTATAGATAATAAGAACTTTGAATCGTCCCCCTGCTGAAATCAGGTTTAGTGTGCATTTGAGTTGTTGGTAAAGGCAGAATGAAGGAAAAAGAATCAAAAAAGAGGGACTCATTCTAAAAGAGGCAGTGAGAAACATTACCTATTCAACACAATTAGAACAAAGTGAACCAAATGTCCTTATGATAGTTATGTGGCTCCCCCAATAGTCCCAGAATGTTTTTTCCTAAAGAACCAGATGGTCTAGAGTTAGAAAATCTTTATCCCCTAAAACAGTATGGAAAGGCAATGATTTGTTTTATAGATTTCCTAAGAATCATTACACTTCTGCTTATTTTACTGTGATTTCTTCATTTGAGCAAATTTCCATCCATTTATGCGATAAACTTACCAATTTATTAAATGTGGTCGTTGAAAATTATTTTTTATTGATAAGCTTTAGGGTGATTGTACTCCTATGAAATATAAGAAATGAATTTAATTCATTGCAGGCTATCCAGATCATCTAGATCATAATGCTGTCTGGGTATTGTGTGGAAGGAATTTATATATGCCTGAAAGAGGGACTTTTGTTGGGAATAAAGTTGGGTGAAACATAATCCCCACTTTTACATGAGCACATTCTAGTGGCATATTTGAATATTTAACTTTCGTCAGAACAAATAGAACATTTCTGACATCAGTCTTTCCTTTCCTTTTATCTTAACCACCTAGTGCAATGATGATCAGAAGATTGTTGGACTTTAAAGTTGTAACAAACCTTAGACACCCTAACATCAAATAACCAATGGTTCTTCAAAAGTTAACAGAAATACAAATGGTCTTCAAAAATATGAAAAAGCTGAAATTTTATTCATAAGAAAAATGCACATTAAAACAAGTTAGCATTTTAATTTAGTCAGTTGGGCAAACATCCAAATGTCTGAGAACCTACTTCATATGGTGGCATAAATGCGGGGGCACAGGCACTCAAACAGAGCTAGTGGGAGTATAAATCTTCTTGATCTCAATATGGAGGGAATTTGGAGCTCAAAATTTCAAATGCAAATATTCTTTTAAACAGCAGAACCATTTTTAGGAATTTATCTTTTAAATATCAATACATTTGTGAAATGACATGTCCAAGGTATTTAGTGCAGTGTTGTGGTAACAACGACAACAACAACAAAAAAGGAAATAATCTAAGTATTATTGGGGATTGGTTAAACTGTGACGATTTCATACAGTAACATAGCATGTTGTTGCAAAAAGAGGGAGATTCTTTCCATATTATGACAAGCTTCCCAAGAGACAGTAAGTTAAAAAAAAAATCAAGACATTGACGATACCATACTATCTTTTCTATAAAATGAAGGAAAATACCACTCTTTGTAATTGTATAAAGAAAGTATAGATGGATACATACAAAACACTCAGTTGTTCTCTACTGTAAGGAGAAAGTGATGGAAATTCTAGGAGACACATAGAAACAAGACTCTGGTATACCTTTTTTTGTATTTGTTTTCAGAATCATATAAACTGTAATGTGTTCAAAAAGGTAGAACTTTCCATGAAATTGTCAGTTATTGCTTTTTCATTTATCAGCTGGTTTGTACTTTTGCATGAGTCATTTCATTTCACCTTCACTGTGATTTCGAAGGTAGATTTTACATGAAAAAGCTAACGTTTAGAAAACGTGGAATTTAGAAATTGACTTTAACAGCAAATCCATTGCTCTTTCTAATACTGTCTTCACTCCAGTTATAGATGTTGAATGGGGACTCATCAGCTACTCATTAATCCTGTAAGGCATCTTATGTTGGTAAATGTCAGAACTTAAGAATTCATTTCTGCACAGCGTTTTAATGATTTAGAGGTTTCTTGTGTGGCAGTGTTCTCAATCGCATTGTGTGTGTGTGTGTGTGTGTGTGTGTGTGTGTGTGTGTGTGTGTGTGTGTTCTATTTTCAGAACTTGCAAACATCTCCATTTGTCAGTGATTCAGAGCAAAAGACCCCTCCTGTCACCTCCTCAGGGGAACTGTAACACCACATGGTTGGGCTGCAGATCCATCCAGCCGAAATCTGAGTGCTTGCGAAGGCAGAGGGATTGTTTAGGTTGGGGAACCATGTTAGGAAAAGACTTAAAAATGAAAAGGATCTGAAGAGAAAAAGATTGAGGAAGTGTCAGCAGGAGGCCTTGGATGAGCCTGAAAAAGACACTGGAAGATGATGCCAGGAGAAGGAACTCAAGGTTTCAAAAGTCCACTGGAGTTGGCCAACCATTGCTGTGTTCTGTGTCTCTCCTTCCCCTCTGGTCAGTTCCTTCCCTCCTCCCCTACGTGTCTGGGGAAAGAGCAGACTTGGCAAAAGTATTCCTGAAAGTGACTGGGGGAGCATGAGTGAAAGCAAGAAAACATGAAGGACAGAAAACATGGAGGCAACAAAACAGCCTGGCTGGTGTTCAGAAAGCTGTTAGAGGCATTTGAGGATATTCCTTAAGCAGCAGGATAGAAGCTCCTTAAGGCAACTCCAGTGGAGGAAGATCAACGGCTTTGGGTTGCGCTCAGGTGCCCACACCTGAGACTTACCGGGGACCATATCAGGGGGTCAGCAGCTGGCAGTTTCCCCCACTTCTCCATTTTTCTCCTACACTGTTTCTTACTCTGTGCTTTTGATACTCCCTGTCAGCTATCTGTCCCCTTCATCCTCAAAGGTGAATGCATCTGGTGGGCCTCGTTCCTGCCCAACCGTATCTGTGCAGACAGTTCTGCCTCCCCAACGATCTTCAACTACTGGGAATTTGCCATAGGAGGTCAATTTGCAGTCACCACCACCTCAGGCTCCAGATGCACTCAACACCCTGAGGGTGCTGAATGACCCTGCGACAGATCCTGCTTAAATCTGTGCCCTGTACTACCTTATCGACCTCAGCCTGGGCTCATGGATCTGCCGCCAGCCCCGCCTGCCCCCCATCTCCAGGTTGGATTTAACTGGGGAAGGATATCTGGGAGCCAGGACACTAGGAAAGAGCTAGGGAGGCCTAATCTGAAGCATCTGGAGGCCTCTGTGTCAGTAAGGGTTGTGAGGGGGCTTGTGCGTGACTGTTACTCCCCCCAGGAGCCATCTGGTGTCCCCTACTGTGTTGCACCCCCCCTTTTTTTTTTATTTATACATACAAGCTGGGGCACAGGCCAGAGGCATGGGGCGGCGAGAGGGTTCACCAGAGACAGAGTGGGGAGCAGAACAGGCAGATCAGAAATACACTGCTGAGGGGAGCAGTGGGCGAGGCAGGCGAGGTCTGCCGCACCATGTGGGAATCTCCCCGGCCGGGCGTCGAACTCGTCACCGCTGCCAACAGCTCTACAGTGCAGCACTTAACCGCTGTGCCACCAGGGAGGCCCTGTGTTGCACCCTTTTTATCAGTAGAAAAGAGGTGAGAATGGAGGGGAGAACCTAGAGAGCAAATGAATGACACAGTCAATACAGCACATCCTTTATTGAACTCACAGGGACCACAAAGAGTATATTATAGACCCCTAAGGATACAGACAGCGGTCCCCTGAGGGTAATCTGCAGGAAGTTCACAGTCCATCAAGGAGAGCCAAGCCAGACAACAGACAGAAATGTAGCAGGCAGGGAGCTGTTGGACTCCACTGCAAGTGAACAGATGCCACAAAGCTTCCTGGAAGGGGGTGCCTTGGCACAGGGTCATGAGGCATGGCAGAAAAGGGGTAGCAAGGGAGGACTTGGCCGAGGAACATGGTGAGTAGACACCTTGCTCACACTTTCACACTTTTCCTCCCAGCCTAGAACAGTCAGCTCCTGGCACATGGTAAGTATGCTCAAAATGGCCTGTAGAATTGAGACTATTTGAAGAAGCCAAGAGACAGGAAGGGCCGAGAAAATCAAAATAATAAAAAGTGGAAAGCCACTCTGGAAGCTACCTAGTGGGAAGGAGAGCCTGTAGGGAATGCAGTGAAGAGCCTGGATTTGGCAGGACCGGCCACCTTGGCCACTGTGGATGTGGGAGAGGTGTATGAGAGAAAGAGATGCAAAGGGCTGGGAGCCATGGCAGCTGAACTGCTATGGCCAAGAAACCGAGCGCAGAAAGTGGGAATTATAAGGAAGGGGCCCTGCTTAGTAGGGCTAACACAGACAAAAAAGGAACCCGGCAGAGAGGCAGGTAGTGAGTAGGCTCAGGATGGGGTGAGCTGGTCAGAAGCTTGAAGAAAGAAACTATAATGGAAAGAGAAGGGAAGGGATTAAGTAGAATAAATACCTAGGGAAGGTGTGCCATTCCCCTGAAAAACAGTGGTGTGGAAGAGGGCTGCTTATTGGGGAAACGGAGGTGGCGACAGGAAGAAGGGAGAGCCTCCGGCCGGGGCCTAAAGTGTAGCCACCTTAGGGCAAAGTGCCCCAAAGAGCCTTAGGTCCATGGAAACCTTCTGACCTTGAAAAACCCCTCAGGAGTGGAGGGTTTGCAACTGCCAGTTCAGTGGGCCCTGCAGGTGTGCCTAGGAGAGGAGGTGGACGAGGCAGAGGACTAGGGCCTGCTCCTTCATGCATCAGAGGGTGCGTTTTTCACTTAGGCACCCTGGCTACGTAGACAGATTCTGGATTCTACTTGCTTATGTCACATTTTGCTGAATTAGCCTCGTTCCCTCCCTCCTGGGGCCTTTCTGATGTTCCTTGCCCATAGGGCAGGCCAAATCATGGATTGACACCTCTCATATGGCACCTTTCATTGCAACAGTGAGGTTGAAAACTTGGGTCCTTGAGGGTTTGTGTACTCAGGTCTTTACCGCTATGCTGAATACTCTCCTCCTCTCAAACCCTCTTGGCTCCAGGGCAACTCCCTTGGTCTAGAAAAGGACCAGGTAACTAGTGACAGGAGGACCATTTTCTTGGAGGTCTTTCAGTTCTATAATGAATTTCTGCTCCTTTTTTGTCCTTTCGGATTTCTGACTAATGAATTGTCACTGCACATTTTACCAACCAATCACAGTAGTTTAGTAGTTGACCCACCAGTTATTGAAATTTGCGACAAACCCAAATCTTTTCACTGATTTAAGGAACTCAATTGAAGAACTGTCCTAGAAAGGTTATAGGAAATAAATCCGACAAGAGGGGGTATAAAGATTTCTCCTCTCCCTGTTTGAAGAGGGTAAGGCACTGACTGAAATGGAATTTGAATCTGGTAGCTAGTGGTTCTCACACTTTCAGCCTGTATCAGCTATCTCAGAAAGTCTGTGAAAAGACTGACTGCAAGACTCCTCGGTTTGTCTGTCTGGTTTAGGCCTAAGAATTTGTATTCCTAAAGCCAAAAGGAGAAAGAAAAATACTGAATGATATCATTTACATATACAGAGAAAAACCAAATGGTCAAAGACAAACTTTAAAACAACCCTTGATAGCTGTCCATGGATCTGAGGCTTTCAGAAGGGGAGGCCAAGGTGAGGGGTGAGAAGGTGGGGTGCCTCCATTGGGGGAAGTGCTTTGGGTGTGGAGGGAGCCTATGCTGACTCCACCTGAAGGGCTACACCCTATGCTGTCAAAACACTGGGGATACAAAACACTGCCACTTTAACAACAATTGAAAAAAAAGCACGACTTAGAAAAAATATTTAGTAAGCTCAATAAAGTAAAATATGGGTATTATTTATATAAAAAATTTTGCACTTCTAAAACGAATTCTCAGGGATTACTGAAGTTGTTGATTCAAAGACCACATTTGAAATGTAGGCCAAGTTAGGACTCCAGGCGGCAGAAGGACATTTTGCCAGCTTAGATCTCCAAGGGGTCTAAGGAAATAATTCATTTTTCTGGTGTTGTCCAGTTCCATTCTGCCCCTTCCAGTATATCAATTTGAATAGAGATGGAAAGACCTGTCTTCTGATACCTCTGGTTCTGTGTCAGGCTCACCTTGCCCTTGCTGGTGTGACTGCAGGAGTGCTGGAGAAGGAAGACTTTGCCTCCCTGAAGGCGTAACATCAGTCTTTCATTTTCACTATCAGATCTGAAGCTTAAAATATGATAGCTCTGGGAATAGCTAATACTTAGAGTTATATTCAGCAGTGTAAGGGCTATAATCACCAAAGACACTTTGATGGGGTGGAAACAGGAGAATATTCAAACCCCGAATAGGTTATAGGCACCAGATGGAAAAGGTGACAAGTTCCTGAAGATGGCTTTCCCTATTTTACACTTTGCCCAGAAAGAACAGAGACTTTTTTTTTAAATTTATTTAAAGGGTTGATAAAGTGGACACACAGCATAAGGGAGCTGGGCAAAGGCTGGGAGTCTGAGGTTGATTCCCTCTGGGAAAAATCATTCAACTCTAAATACCCATCCAATCACTGTTGCTTGTTTTATTTTTTATCCAAGGGAAGTGGTGTTGGACAGAGGTAGAGAAGACAGTGGTACCCCAGAGTGAAAGGGGCTGCCCCGTCCGCAGAAGACCCTTAGACTCCATGATGTGTCTCAGCTGGGTGCTATGACTGTACTTACACTTTGGGGACTTCATTTTCTATCCTTACAATCACTAAGGCAGATCAAAGGCTGGGGTAAACATGTGGTTATTAAGAACTGTGACCTGACAGTAAGGAGAGCCACCTCCTCTAAGTTTGTGAGCTGGATTTGTCAGCTTATCTTTCTTTTTTTAGGGAGTATAATGTAAGCAATACTTTGGTCACTCGGGACCAGACTATTCTTATACCCTACTGCCTCTGGTATCTTAATCCTTAAAACATTTAGTGACCCTTGATTTGAACATCTTGACAAAATTGACAAAATATTAATATATAGTGGGTCAGGGTAATGCCCTTTCTTTGACCTCAGTATAGTGATTCCTGGATGGGCTCTAAATTTGTATGCCAAACTGAGTGAATTGCTATTATCTATTTTGCCCCAAATTGAGATTCTGGTTTTCATTAGATTCTGAAAGGGCCTGAGATCCAAAATGGGTTCGGAACCATTGCTTACATAACGCTGATCTGCATCACTGAGGCATAGTGGGATGATAAAATAAATGATAAAAGCCAATCTTAACCACTGGAATCCAGTACCTTCCTATTCCCTGGAGCATCTCCTAATACTGACCCTAAAATGTTCCTGTCTCTGAGGACCTAGGAAAAGGCCACTGCACAAGACTGGCCGCTTCGCTCTATTCATAGGAACATGAGCAAAAGGAGGAGGAAGGCTGCTCCGAGCAGCAGAAGGGAAGTGGCACTGGGTTGTGCATCTCATCTACTCTGAAAGACTTGTCAGCAAAATGAGCCCATTTTTAACTCCATTTAGGTCTACGAGTTGCTATTGCCCAGTTTTTCCCAAGCAATGGGACAGTCATTAAGCTAGATTGTTGGAGCCCACTTTTGCCTCTCTGAGAGTGAGAAATTAATGTGTCTGGGGGAAAAAAACAGAATCTAAGCATTAGAGGGGTAATATCCCACTTTCATCCTCTGCTCTCCTCCTCTCACTTCCTGGCCTCAAACTGCTATTACATATAATTTTTAAATTATAAGATTGATATTAATACATTATTAATGAAGGAAAACAATGACCAAATCACCAACTAACATGCTAGAATACTTAGCAAGTCCTGGAGTTGAGTCTCAATGTGGACACGGCCCCAGAGCGGGAGGAAAACCAACTGGAAAGCTCATTACCCTGCGTTAGCTGAAATGCGAAACCATAACCATTCCCCCTGAAGTTCTGCCTGGGAGAATGAGACCCTCCAGTATTCTGCCCACTTGATGAGGCAATCAAGGTCAAACAAGAGTGATGACAACAACTTGCAAACATTGTGATCCCTGCCCTAATTTGCCAGATCTTTAAACAAGGTGAAAAACCCCACTCAGCACCAAGCTTCCTTAGGTACCTTGCTTGAAATCAGTAAGAAAGAGTTTATCTCACTGAAGATCTGTCTCCTCCCAGGCAAAAATAACCTGTGGCCCAGACAGATCTGTATCTCCAGCTGTCTTGATATCAGTGACAACTGGGAGACCTCAACTTCTACATCATGACCATCACTGACCCTTTCTACTAGTGCCCCCTTAATTGTTCACTTTCTACCTCAAAACAAAACAACAACAAAATAGCCCTATACTATACCCACTACCCTCTTCCCAGAACACAGCCCCTAGAAAATCTAGCTTGTACAGTTTGCACTTTGCATGCTTTCTTCAAAGACCCTGCACACAGACACACAGACACATAAAGACACAGTCAAGAGGAGATGGGTCTGTTCAAGGAGATCAAGTTTTTTTCTTCTGTGTGGGTGTGGGTTACTCGGGGATCCATTTCTCAGTATTGTAGCGTGCTCTCCCAGCTGGATAAATGTAGGTGCAGGATGGAAGGACTGGGAATAGGGGAAAAAGGTTAATATTTCTATTTTCCAGCGGGTAGGGGTGAGCAGTGTGGACACGGCCTGGATGACTAGGATAAAGGTGATGGACCCACAAAGGAATGAGGTTTGCCCCTCAGCTCTCACTGGGATTAGAAAAGGGGAGCTCTGAGTGCCTGATCACCTGTTCCTTCCTCATTCTCTAACCTCACTCTCTCGTGGTCACCAGAATGTTTCACAGAGTCACCAGTTCTGTGGATGTAAGACAGAAAGGACACTGAGGCCAAGTGCATTTAGGGAACACTGCACTACAATAGGCTTAACAACTTGCTTTCCTGCACATGTTTTCGGAGCATTTAATATGCTAATAGGGTCTTCCTCTCTATCGTGTAATAGTTATAAAATGCAAGGGCGATACTCAACATAGCAAACAACTGGCGTGGCACAGGCCAACCAGTCAGTATGAGCCTCGGCCATAAACTGCTGGGTGATCACCGCACCATGAGGACAGGCCAGGCCACTCAGTGTGCACTGTTACCCAAAGCTTTCCCCCGAGGAACTCTACTTCATGTGGTATCCCACAGAAGTGGTGAGAAAAGCTCTGGCCAATGCTGGGACCTCATCTCTCGAAGGATAGGGTTGGGGTCACGGTTCTGGCCCTTAGGCCGCAGGATACGGGTGGCTCTGTCAGAGACTCCTGGTAGCACCGACTGATAGATGTGATCATAGTTGCAGCAAAAACAGATTTCAAAAGACTGACGTCCCCCTGTCCCAGCTGCTCCGGGGACTCTGCCCCTGGTGAGTCAGCAGGTGCCTGTCCAGGTGATGCTTGCGGCCGAAGCTCTTTTCACAGCGAGGGCACTGGAAGGGCTTCTCCCCAGTGTGGGTCAGCCAGTGTCGCACTAGGTGGTGCCGCCGGCCAAAGCTCTTGCCACACTCGGTGCACACATGGCACTTGGGCGCTGGGGGGGGACGTTGCCGTTTCCGAGCCCCGGGGCTCTCTTCCACCTCTTGGCCCTTGCAGGATTTGCCTTCTGCGTGCACTCTCTGGTGGCTGGCCAGGTGGGAGTTGCATCGGAAATTCTTGCCACACTCAGAGCACCTGCTGGGCTTGTCATGGAGGTGAGTCTTCTGGTGCCGGATCAGGTGATGTCTTCGTCCAAAGCTCTTCTCACACTTGAGGCAGCTGTAGGGCCTCTCCCCAGTGTGCGTTTGCTGGTGCCTGGCAAGGTGGGAGCCCCACACAAACTGTTTGCCACACTGGGGACATGTGTGTGGTCTTAATAGGGAATCCATCTCTGTACCACATAGAAGGTTGGAGAAGCTATCTTCCTGAAGAAAAGGTGGGCCCAGGAGCATTCCTCTGGAGCTCCTGGGCATGGAATCCCAGGTCTCATCCTGCTCTGGGTTCCAGAGAACAGTTTCTTCGGACACGCTAGATAACATTCTGGGAGGTTCTGCTTCTAGTTCAGGGGTATCCCCCTCATGCTCACTTCCATCTCCTGTGAAGAAGGGAAAATACTGACCCCAAGAGGGAAGTCACAAGACAGTACCCCAGGACCCAAGTCAGAGGGAGGTTATATGATGCGTCTCAGGAGTCAAACCTTAGCACAGAAGGGCTGGCAGAAGAGAATCTAAGGTTGTACAAGACAGTGCAAGAGGTGTAAAGGCTAAAAGCCTAGGCTTAGGAGGCATATTACCCAAATTTCAATCTCAGCTTTCCCACTTAACTTTTGTAAGCCTTCATTTCTTCTTCTGTAGAATGGGAATAATTATAAGAGATGGTACGAAATAATTAGCATAGTACCTGTCCACAGTAAGCACTTAGTAAATGGCCTATGCTATTGTTGTTAGTGATCTGTTATCATTATCTATCCAGCCATGTTTTCACTATTAATCATCGTCTCTGTGCCCACAGAGATGGGGAGAGTTAGAGCTGCAGCCACCTCAGGTGGGTGAGCACCGTCAGCAGCACTAGAGACCCCATGGATGGCGTCTTCACAAGGACAGGAGGCTGAACGACAACATCACCCATAACAACAACAGCTCACATTTTGTGAGGGCGTGTCTGTGCCTATACTGTTCTACTATGTTAATATATTTAAACCTTCCAGTAAATTTAGGAACCCAAGAGAGATTAATTACTTTCCCAGAGTCTCACAGGTATGGTTCTGGATTCAAATCCAAGTTTGGCTCCAGAGCCTGCCCTCTGAATCATTTTACAGACTGTCTTGTTTTTGAAGAAAAACCTTTAGACATAGAAGAGAATAGAGAGACATGTATGATACTCCAAGAGGGGTGGAGGGAGTGGCTGAGTCTGTTCTAAGTCTTTACCTGTATATGTGACCCTCAGGATGTCCCTCTCTTCTAAGTCCTGGGGGTCAGGGACCCATTGTTCTTCTACTCCTTCTAGTTGAGAAAGCATGTCCAGTTTGGGAATCGGAAATCCTGCCCATGGGAAAGGAAAATAGAGATGTCAAAAAGTTCAATTGTGAGTGTATTTCTGAAAAAAAAAAAAAAAAAAAGTTTCTTAGCTTACTCCTTGAAACTCTGAATAAAACAATGCCAGGTACACAGAGGAATGTTCCCCACCTCCCCCATTTCTATTCTTGTCTCTGTTTCCGAAAATCACATTCTCCTCCCCAAGTGAGTCCTGCTCTTTTCCACTTAAATTTCAAATATTTTCAGCTCAACTCTTGTCTCCGATCATAACCCCCTTAACTAGTCGGATGCAGCTGCCCACACCTTGCTCTCCGTCTCCCCCGGATACGCGCTGAGTTTCCAAGGATTCTGTTCCATCTTTTAGATGTCAATTCCCAACCAAAAAGGGCCTAAAGTTCTCTTCTCCATAATTCAACATTACTTTACTATTATTTTTAAAACATGCTGCTTCACTTCCATTCTCTTTGGATTAGGCCTAGTGTCCTTTCTCTGGTGGAAGCCCTGCCAGATTCCCAGCCAAGGAAGGAAAGAATCCTAGACAGATACCATCCAACAGCCCTAGAGCAGAGGGCCCCCTCCCAGAGCACAGTGGCTGGGAAAGTCGTGCTTACTTAGAGAGACCACTATGCCGCAGTTCTCCTGCATGACATATTCTCCATAGAAGTCTGTCTGAGAAGGGTCCAGACTCCGCCACTCCTCCTGAGAGAAGCACAGTGACACATCCTTGATGGTTACCAGACCCTGAAACAAAATGTAGCATCATCCGTCAGCAGCTATTCCTTAAGGAAAATGTGATTCTCAGTATGTAAAAGACTGAGTTAGTAGAGGAGAGAGGGGAAGAAAAAAATCTAGACGAAATACTCTAGATGCCCACAGTTCTAGCAAAGGGGAAGGGATAAAGGCAATGGTCAGTGACAATGTCTCTAGAGGAGTTTCCCAAAAGGGACCTGGAGAAGTAGGAGGCGCCACAGACTCACTGCTCTCCTGTGGGTGTCTGCCCACTCTTTCCTCTGCCGTACTGTTCTCACTGCAGAAACTGTTCTAGCTCTTCCTTCCTCTACTTGACCTTTCCTTTTTCTAGCTACACAAAATGATATAAATAGAACATTGTTTCTTGCCTTCTATCTTATCATATCCTTATCTTTTAAGGCAACATAGTATGGTGGTTAGGAGCCAGATTCTGGAGCCAAATGACTCCTAGTTCTGCCACAGTCAGCAGGTGCCTTTTATGCAGGTGCCTTAATCTCTTCCTGTGCCAATTATCTCATCTATAAAATGGGGATAACTGCATTCTTTCAGGATGAAATGAATTTACATCAAGCACTCAGCAGCACAGAAGGTAACACAACTACTGTTACTACCTTTCCATGACTTTCCCATTGCCTCCTGAATCTAAACCTATTTTCTCTCTGTGGCTTGGCCCCTGTTTGTATCTTTTTCTTCTATCTTCTTTTCCATAAATGCCCCATTATCCACCCAATCCTGTCCACGTTATGTCTTCCAAGCTTCCTTCAGATCTTTCTTCCCCCATCTTTCAGACTGATTTCTTAAAGGACATTAATGAACTATTTTTAAAACCCCTCTGTGGACAGCATAGCCATCCATTAAAAAAACCCAACCCGGGCCTCCCCGGTGGCGCAGCGGTTAAGCGCTGCGCTGTGGAGCTGTCGGCAGTGGCGACGCGAGTTCGACGCCCGGCCGGGGAGAATTCCACATGGTGCGGCAGACCTCTCCTGCCTCGCCCGCTGCTGCCCTCAGCAGTGTAGTTCTGATCTGCCTGTTCTGCTACCCGCTCTGTCTCTGGTGAACCCTCTCGCCGCCCCACAGCTCTGGCTTGTACCCCAGCTTGTATGTATAAATAAAAAATAAATCTTTAAAAAAAAAAAAACCCAACCCTCAAGGAATACCCTCTTCTCATTATTCCTCCATTCATTTTTTCAAAGGTATTATGAGTCCCTTGCAAAGGGTTAAATCTTTTCAGTTGAAAGATGTATATGTCATTAGTGAAATAATGACTCGATGGGATGATGCTACGGCTAAGGAGAAGCAGCATGCTGCGACCTGGGAGAGGCCAAGGGAAGCACACAGCCCACCTGTGATCCGGCTGCAAGAAGTGCAGCTGCCATCTCCCAATCTCCGGTGCTCCCCTCCTGGGGAACAGCAGGAACCCAGGGAGCCGACTGAGCTGGTGAAGGTAGAGAGGAACCATTAGAGATGGACCATCCAACCCTTCACAGTAAGAGCATGAGCCCGCATTAGAGGGGCTTAAGAGGCACATATTTTCCTGACTATGCCCACTGGTAAAACTCAAATGCATCAATATAATAGAAGAGACCTTTACTCAAAATGGTTAGTAAGGTCTCAAGCGTTTTTTGTAAAGCTTGATGTCATCCATCTCTACTAGACTAGGTACCAGTTGAATTTATATTATTTGAATGCCACTTTCATCTAGTAAAGTGCATCTTACTGGGTGTGTTCTCCAACAGTAATCAGTGTTGCTATCTCTTCCCTTGTCTCCCACATTCAATATTACTGACCATGCACTTGCAGCCATGTGGAGGGAGTGATTATGCAAAAAAATGGAAGAAGGTCAGTTACATGGTTTGAAGAACCCAGGAGCTTCTCATATTCCTGTGAACAGGGCCCAGGGATAATGGACTAGTCCTAGTATTAGTTATGCTGTTCAGGCCATGGCAATTCTGGAATTTTTAACTCTTCTTTTTGAATAGGGATTAGGAGACTATTCTGCATCAGGCCTCACACACCCCCCTCTTGGCTCTGGCTCTCACCCTTCTCCTGAAGGGTCTGTGGCTCCTCTTCAAGGTCACAGCACAGGTGCTCCAGTGGCCCTGGGGCTGCTCTCCACGGCCCCTCTTCCTGGCTTCTCCTTTCCACCTGGGGCTCTGCTCCATCCAGCTGGACATTCATTGATTCCCATCCTGTCCCCAGGGCTGCTGTCTGTTCTGAAAGCATTTTTGCTACAAACCCAAATTGTGACCTGGAACAAATTCATATCAACTGTGTCCATGAAAACAGAAAGGGGTGATATTCCTAAGGGCTTTATGGAGAACAGACCCAAGGATAAAATATTAAACTGGGTAAGAGGAGCTTGATGAAAGATGAACTTCAAAATCTTGATGTGTTCCAACAAACTGAACTTGAGTCAAGCTTCCTGGAGGAACAAAGAAATCAGCAGATGCTAGATGCTTCCTACCAAAATCAGTAATGGCTATTTGGGGCCCTCATGGTAAAAACAGAACCCTGAGGGTTAGAAGAACATTGGGGGGTGGGAGGGAGTGTGAGGACAGTCCTAAAAATTCAAAATTTAAACTCTTTCAATTTAATTTCAACCACTGAAAACACATTAATGCAAGAAACCTGGAAACATGCAGGAAATGACACACACAGATTTACATTCAACAAAAATGGATATAAATCACATATAAGATTTTCTGCCACAAATAATATTCTCATCAGTTAATGCAGAATGAAATGGGTACTACAAGCACACAGCAGCCAAAGGGTTGTGTGTGTATCATGAGCACACACCCCTTTTATGAGGCCGACCCAAATGCCTCACTTAGGACAAGTCTCAACAGAGAGACAGGTAAGTTTTCACTCTGATGTAGAAAATGAGAACTGGTAATAAATACGGTAGAAAGACAAGTAGCTTGGAGAGCAACAGTAAGACTCCAAAGCAACCCTAACAGATAAGAGAAATTGTTAGTTAATGAGGAGCTAATGTATAATTGGGAAAAATAAAACAGAACAGAAAGGCTGTGGACCAGATGGAAAAAGAGGAAGCAGTTGCTTCTAATGTGACCCTGGGTGAATTGAGAGCCCCATGATTTGCGACACAGGAAAGAACGTCAGAGTGCATTTGAAAAAGATACTCAATTTTGAAGGGTATCGAGAAGCCAGTGTGTTCATTGGAAAAAACAAAAATGAAGATTGGAAATTTGGCCACTGGGGAAAAATTAAAAACAGGATGTAGCGGCCTCCCTCCCTGCCTTGGAAAGAAGGTTGATGTATCATATTCCCAATGAAAAAAAGGAGATATTTTTCTATTCAGTGTAGAGCTCTTGATTACAAGAGAGGAAATATAGGTTAGACAAAACAATTCTTAACAACAATCCTGTAGCGCACAGGACCAGGCTGTGGGCTTTTTTTCCCTCAGGAGCAGGATAGGCCCACTGTTTTGTGATAGGGGCCCCTTGCCTTATGGTGGAGAAAGTCAGAATGCAGAATTCCTTTCTGCTGGTACCATCCTACTTTTGTGACTCAGTGAAAGGTAGCCAAGAAAAAGGTGAGAACCTTGGTAATTATTCTGGCTCCTTCACATTCCGTTCAATACTAAGTGTAAGAACCCGGAAGCCCAGGATAGGTAATGGCAGATATCAAGTTGTTTATTTTCATAACCATTTGTCTTTGACAAGAGGTAGGTGGGAAGGCTAAACCCAATGCACTGCCAAGTCCAAAAGAAACCCAAAGATGTCTCATGGGACCATCCTGTGCTAACTTCCAGCTTAGGAGGTTTCCTTTTCATGGATTTTTCATAGAAAGGAAAATTCCTTATAAAGCAAGAGGGGAAACTTCCATTTTAGCTCTCTCCTCTGAATTCCGCTCCCTGTATTTGTATCATTTTTATCTACAAGTCACTAATGGAAGTTTTTCGCCTGACGTCTTCCTTGTTCTCTACTTCCTTTCCCAAATCCCCAGGGCTCGACCTCTAGCTCACTATCTGGACACCTATTCCAGCCTTATTCTTTCTCCATCTCCCAAGCAGTAGGGTCCCTTGATGGGAAGTTTTTCCTGCAGAGCCTATTGGACCAGGTCTGAGCCTCTCCTGATCACTGACAGAAAACCTGTGGAAAGTGCTGGCAAAAATCTCTGCCAGCAAGGAGTGAGCACTTGTTCTCTGCCTGCATTTCCTAGGATGTTCCCTCTCAGAGCCAGCAGGGCAGTTTGGGTGTCAACCATAACCTGGTTTCTCCTGGCTCTGAAGTGATCCCTGGTTTAGTGGACATGGGGTTCTAGGGCTTTCAATTTCCGGCTTTCTTACACATCGGGGGGCCTGACACCTGCAAAAGGAATTTTTTTCCCTAGGAGCGCCTGTGGACTGAGAAAGGGCTGTGTTCTCTAAATGAGTAGCCCAAGGGCACGAGGACCAGTCGCGTCCTGGGGAGACTCTGGCCCCGGCCGCTGGCGGGCGTGGGTGGGACGTGCGCCCGCCCAGGGATAAGGTGGCTTTTCCCTCCTGTCACCGCACTCCGGGGAGTCAGGTTTCAGGGAATCCGAGAGGCAGAGCCCGGGCAGGGGAAGTGAGGGTAAAAAAAAAAAAGCAAAACAGGTTCCCCCAGAACTGGGGCAAGAGCAAGTGAGGAGAAAGGAGCCGGGGGTGACCTGCGCGTGACAGCGGCGAGCACCCCGCGGGGCTTGACAGCCACGGGGTCGGGGGCGCAGGGTGAAGGGCAGGCTCGGAATGTCACTGGGTCGAGCCCCAGGAAAGGCACCGACCGGAGGCCGCGTCCATCCTCCTCTCTTCCCCGGGAGACCGGGCCCCGCCGCCGCCCGGAGCCAGGCGTCCCTCCCTCGGGCTGCGGCTCCCTCCCGCCGGGCCCACTCACCCCGCTCCGCTTGGCCTGCCGCCCGGTGCCTCCCTCCGGGGCGCCGCCCGCCCCTCCCCTCCGCCCTGCGCGTCGCGGGAGCAGTCGGCCGCGGAGCCAGCGGCGGGCGGAGACGGCCCGGCGGGCGCGGCGGGGCGGGGCGGGCACAGGAAATCCCGCCCGCTTCCGGGGCTCGGCGGCGGCGCGGCGGGCTGGCGGGGCGGGGCGCGGCGGCGGCGAGGGCGCCCGCGCCTGGCGGGGCTCGGGGCTAGGAGCCCCCGCGCCGCGCGCCCCCGGCCCGGCCCGGCCCGAGGCTGCCCCCGCCCCGCACCCCTGTCACTGACCGCTCTCGGTTCCAAGCGCTTGGCCTCCCGGCGCGTGCTGGGCACGCGGGCTCATGGCCCGCGCGGGCATTTAATGAGCGCCTCTAATTTGTTTGACAGTAGCTGTGAGACAGTTCCCCAGCCAGCAGTTTGCAGTTCCTCTGGGAGCATCCTTCTAGGTTTTAGGGAGCGAAAATAAAGGGCCCGAGAAAACACTGAGGTGGACGGATTCCGAAGGAGGGATGGTCAGGTCGACTTTAGCAAGATGGTGTTGTCTGAGGTAGACCTCGCAGCTGCCTTGTTCAGTTTGTGGGAGCCTCTAGTAGCCAGTGACTGTTTCTTTATGTGGCTAATCCAACTAGCTTTGTAGCAACACACCAGATAAGAAGGCTTATTTAGCAAAATGTGAGCGAGCTAATAAACAATATTTTGGATATCTTGGGTTAAATGTAGTGTTGGCATTAGTTTCACCTACTTTTATCTTTTTAAATATGGCTACTAGAATTTTTTTGAAATTATGTATGTAGCCTGCATTATATTCTATTGGACAGAGCTACCTCCAAGCATTATGATGAATTTGCCTGGAAAGCTTAGGCCTACAAAATAGAGTAAGCACGTTGCTTTTAGACTCTTTATAATCTTCAAACCATACCCATTGGTTCACTATCATCAACAATTTCGCAAAATTTTATTTTATAGACTTAAAAAAATAAGTGACTCAATTAAGATCATGGGTGACATTCATCCCTTTAATATGTATTTCGGTTTTGCTATATGCGGGGCACTGTCAAAAATCACAAAGGAATTGTCTGTGGATTCAAGGACTCAGTCTGTGGAAACATATCAACAAATATTTGCAATGAAGTGTAATAGTTGCTTAAAAGGAGGAGTATCTCCTACACTAGGAGCAAAGAGGTGACCACGTATGGGAGTGTTCACTGTAAAAGCAAGTCTCAAGGATAGTTAGACAAAGAGTTTATTCTACAGTCAAAGTGAGGATTCAACCCGGGAAGGAGCCCAACAGATTTTACTCTTCAGCTTTTCTGTGGAACATAAGCTTGATTTTAGCTTATGCAGGCAAAAATAGTGACATTAAGAATATAATTATTCTTGATGGGCAGGGTTTCTGCTTCTAAATTTTCCTGATCTAAAGATATTGCTGAAAAAATAGATGACTGGATCAAGAAAATGTGGTACATATGCACAATGGAATACTATTCAGCATTCAAAAAAGACAAACACATGCAATTCGCAGCAACATGGATGGATCTAGAAGGGTTCATGATCAGTGAAATAAGCCAGAAAGAAAGAGAAAATTATCGAATGGTTTCACTTATTACAGGAATATAGGGGAGCCAAATAAGAATGTGACATTCAGCAGGGAAGGAGGGGAGGGTAAGGGTTCAAGAGGGGGGGAAAGGGGAGCACGGGGGACTATGGTGATGGCTCCACGGGTGAACAGGTGGTGGGTAACCTATGGGGAACACACAATAATGTAAAAGATATGAATAGCAAAAATAAATAAAATATTTGTTAGAAAAAAAATAAAGATATTGCTGAAGCTAAGGAAGGCAAAGAAGGAAATTCAATGCAGGCAATACAAGAAAGCGCTCTCTTTCTGAAGAATGTGCTGCAGAGATGCAGAGACTGGGTGCAGAATTTTTAAATCTTACCTGAAAAGACTGACTTACACCTTCAGATAGTAGATTTCTTTTTACAAGATGGAGCCTGTGGAGATGATTTTGTTCCTTTGCTGGCCAGTACGAATCCAGAGTCCTCAGAAAATTTTATGTTATGGTAACAGGAAGGAGGGCAGAGAAAAACATATTTTCTTTATATTTGATTTTTGATAATTTGACAATGATGTGACTGAGTGTAGGTCTTTTTTCATTTAAAAATTTGAGTGCGCTCTTCTTCCTGGATATTCATATTGAATTTATTCTTTAGGTTTTGGATATTTGCAGTTATTATTTCTTTGAATGAGTTTCTGCTCTCATTTCTCTCTCTTCACCTTCCGGGTTCCTGATTATTCTTAAGTTTCCTCCTCCAATTGAGTCTGATATTTCTTGTAGAGTTTCCTCATTAATTCTTTGTCTTGATTCTGTTTTTTAAATGGTTGATTTGTTCATTTGAGTCTTCTACATCTGAAATTCTTCCTTCTGCTAGTTCAGTTCTATTTAAAGTATTTTCTAAAGTGTCTACATATCACTCAGTCTCTTTTGTGATCTTTAAATATATTCATTTTTTTTGTTGTTACAAACTCTTTGTTCCTGGATCTCCTTCTTAAGATTTTACACCTGCTTATCTGCCTTTGACGTTCCGGAAGCTTTCTCAACATTTTTAATATTTTGGTTTTGAAATCTATGTCTTATACATCCTGTATTTCTGTATCCTTTATATTTGTCTCAGGACTCCTGTTCTCAGTTTGCTTTTCCATCTTGTGTTAAGATGTTCCTTGATTCCTAAGCATGCTGGTTGCCTATTTGCTCTTCTCTCTCTCTCTCTCTTTCTCTCCCTCTCTCTCTCTTTCTCTCGGAAGGGTTGGGGTGCTGGGTATTTAGTTTTATTTGTTTCTCTTTTTGTGAGGTGGTTACAAGATGGGAGTCTGGGTCTGTAATAATCTATCTCAGTTTTAGGTGTGAAGAGAATAGGGGAACACACAATAATGTAAAAGATAAGAATAACAAATATAACAATTTTAAAAAAGTTTTATTTATTTATGCATACAAGCTGGGGTACAGGCCAGAGGTGTGGGGTGGCGAGAGTGTTCGCCAGAGACAGAGTGGGGAGCAGAACAGGCAGATGGATGGAAACACACTGCTGAGGGGAGCAGTGGGCAAGGCAGGAGAGGTCTGCCATGCCATGTGGGAATCTCCCCGGCCAGGCTTCGAACTCGCGTTGCCGCTGCCGACAGCAGCACAGCGCAGCACTTAAACGCTGCACCACCATGGAGGCCCAGTCTTAGAGCTTTAAGCCAATGTTTCCTTGATAAAAAATAACATAATAAAGAAATTTTTTAATCTTTTTTTTAAAGATTTTTTATTTATGTATGCATACAAACTAGGGTGCAGGTCAGAGGTATGGGGCGGTGAGAGAGTTCACCAGAGACAGAGTGGGGAGCAGAACGGTTAGATAAACTGAAATACACTGCTGAGGGGAGCAGTGGCTGAGGCAGGAGAGGTCTGCCGCAGTGCCATGTGGGAAGCTCCGCAGCTGGGGATCAAACTCACGCCACAGCTGCTGATAGCTCCACAGCGCTGCGCTTAACCCGTTGCACCACCAGGGAGGCCCAATAAAGAAATTTTTAAATCTTAGAAATGTAAAAGGAAAGACAAAAAAGATATAGGCAAACTATATGAATATACCATTGATAGGAAGGCACATCCAAATGCTTAATTTGTGGAAAGATAGTAACACTCCCTGGTACTACAAAGAATACAGAATAAACTAAATGAAGAGACCCTACATTATCCATCAGAAAGAAAAACGTTGAAAGTGTCTGTATATAGTGTATATGGGAAACTATACTTATTCATTATTTAGAATAAGTGAGTTTTCCATATTCCAAAACAATTTAGCATCATATATTCAAATTAAGATTCATATCCATTTTGATTTTGAAGTCCCATTCTGAGACTCATCCCTATATAAATAAAGGCATCCAAACTTAAGTATTTACATCTGTGTGTTTATTGTTCATTATGCCAAACATTTAGAAATAAAGGTAATACCCATAAGAAAATAGTTGCATAAATTATGGCCCATTATTTCTATGGAATATTAGGATACATTTGAAAGAATAATTTGGAACTGAACCATTTTACCTAGATTAATATGCCTGTAGTATTGTAGGGTTAGAGAAGCTTTCATATTTAAAGGGATTTTAAAAGACAGAATAGTCACGTATATGTAAAAATAAACTTGCATGTTTGAGTATATATTTATAAGCATACATGTGATTATATGAGCATAGAGGAAGTTATGAAAGGATATATATTCCATTAAATTGGGCACCTGCATAGGGAGGTGATGTGGTTGGAGCAAGAATAGAAATGGGGGAAAGGAGAGAGAAATAAAAAAGAAAAAGAAATTAGGCTGGACCACCAGGAAGTGTCATACACAAAATGATCTAATTTATGTATTTTCATAAATCATACATGTCTTTATAAATAATGTTTATATATATAAAATATTTATAAATTTATATATATAAATTCATGTATCTATATATATATATCTATATATGGGTTTAAAGTTAATTTTAAAATATCAAGTTCACATTTTTGGTGAGCATACTTAAAATCACTTTTCACAAATTATTTCCAGAGTTTTAAAATAGAAACTAATGGGCTACTATTGTTTTAAATGTAAATCTATTTTCTGCATCTACAGTTCATCCACAGGTCATGTTAATTTTGAATCCTTGAAACGAATGGAGTTAGAGATGGGCATGAGAAAAATCATGTGCATTTTCCATCAGTTAGGAGCTTGGGTAAGGAAAGCATAGTGGGGGTGGTTTTGAGTGGTTTGAAAATTTGGGGGATTTTGGTGACTCTCTGAATCATCCAATCCTCCTTGGTATCACAGTTCAACTCTTCATCAATTCCCTAATTTCATCTATGCAGTCCAATATGAAAACTCAATTTGAGTAGAGTTATAACTCAGCAAGCCATAAAATCAACCTCTGAGATTGGCTTAAGGTCATCTCTGGGCCACAATCAATAATGTCAGAAATTTCAGATTTGAACTTATTTTGCTTGAAATTATCCTTGGATATTAATATGAATGACAGCAGCAGATTCTCAGTAACTGTAGCTTTATTCTTAGTGGGTGCATGAGTTTTGGTGATCACAGGTGGTATAGTATAAATTTGCCACTAACTACCTTAGCGTGCTCTATTTCCACCATGTAATATCAATAGAAGATTTGCTGTCTTTTGTGCCCCCGGTATATTTAAGCAAAAAATTCACACATTTTATTAAGAATAGGTGGAGGTTATAGTTCACTTTTTAATGCTAATTCAAGGGCTAATTTAGATTCTTTAGCTCAGCCAACATATTTTGAATTTGGTTATCATTAGTTAAACAAAGGGATGTTTTGCAGAGGAAACTGGACTCCAGAAAGGTTTTGTGAACAGATTCTGAACTGTATTTGAGCTGTTTGAATTTCCAGTTCCTTATACATTTAGGTAACTTTTCTGGTTCTTGGTTATACATTATAAAAGAGGAATTATTAATATTCCTTTGTGCCCACAAAGTTCTTGAGATATGTGAACACTTAAAATAAGCATTTTTAATAAAAATTTGTCATTGTTATTTTGTTGGTAGAAAAACCTCATGTGAGGAAGCACAGTTCACAGGGTGTCTGTGGAGATCTCAGTAGGGGGAGAAATGGATACTTTCTTGTTAGCAGATAGGGGTAAAATGAGTGACTTTTGGTCAGTGACAAGACCACCTTGTGGCAAGTAGTGTCATAAGCTACCACCTAGTGTCCCACAGGGCTAGATAAAATGGAGAAGTGTTAATTTCTCTAAACAAGAGTGTGCAGTTACTAGAGGAAGGGTCAAAATATATTGTACAAGAAAAATAACAGAGACACACACACACACACACACACACACACACACACACACACACACACAAAATTTCCCTTGGCAAAATTATCTGACCGACATCTGTTCCTCTGAATGGGGCTGAACATTAATCATCCTAAGACTAGAGTTAACTGTCCTCTTCTGAATCATGTATTAAGAGGTGACACACACATATCTGTCATGACATTCAATCAAGAAATTAACCTTAATTTTCAGTCACCATATATCTTGCTCAGAGTCGTTTAACATTTTTTGGTTCTGTTTCTCTGTTCTAAGTCCATTACATCAAAGAGTTAACATATCTTCTTAAGAGTCTTCTTATTGCTGTCTTCACCTCCTTGTTCTGTAGACTGTAGATGAGAGGATTGAGCATGGGAGTGATCACACTGTACTGTAGCGGAAAGATGACTTCTAGGGAGGAGCCTGAGGTTGGCAAGAGATAGCTGAGGAAGCCAGAGCCATAAAACAGGATCACAGTAGTGAGGTGGGAAGAACAGGTGGAGAAAGCCTTGCTTCGCCCAGAAGTGGAGCTGATACTCAGGATGGTGGAGACAATGCAGATATAAGAGAAGACAATTAAGATGAAAGTTCCAAAGAAATGCAAGACAGAGGAGCAGAGGAGGAGTGTGAAGTTGATGGAGATATCAGAGCAAGACAGAGGGAAGAGAGAAGACAGCTCACAGCTGAAGTGGGGGATAATTTGGTCTTCACAGTATTCTAAGTTGACAGCCAGGAGTATATTGATGAGAGCATCAACAAAAGCAAGACACCAGGAGCCGCACACCAGCCCAACACAGAGTTGATTACTCATCACCTGGCCATAGAGCAGAGGGGAGCTGATGGCGACATAGCGATCATAGGCCATCACAGCTAGCAGGCAAGCTTCAGTGCCCCCAGTGGCAAACACAAAGAAGGCTTGAGCCAAGCAGTTCTCTACCAAGATTGTTTTGCTTTTAGAAAGTAGATTCTCCAGCATCTTAGGGACTGTAACAGATGAGTGGCAGAGGTCCAGGAAAGATAGTTGTCCCAAAAAGAAGTACATGGGCGTGTGAAGGTGGGAATCAGATTTGATCACCAGTAGCATCACCAGGTTCCCCATCAGGGTCAGAAGGTAAATCACCAGAAACAACATGAAGAGAAGAATTTGGGCCTGAGGGTCAGCAGACAGCCCAAGGAGGATGAACTCACTGAACATGCTGTGGTTTCCCATAGTGATAAAAAGATTTACCCTGGGAACCCAATAAAGAAGAGATATCAAAACTCTCTTTGTCACTTCCAGTTACCCTAGAGCGTTAGCCTTTTACTCCTAAACATCATTTCATGACTACACTAAAAACTTTATTTATCTATTTTACTCTAACTTCTTTTTCATCATGATAGTTTTGATATTCTTGGATGACAGTCCACTACATGCCATTACGTTTCATTCCCCATGTAATTTTGCAATTCATTATCTTATGCCCCTCTCGAGGCATTAATGTTCTTATAATATAAGAACATTTTATATAGTCATTGGGAATGGAGAGATAATCTGTTGATGCAATAGAGTAAGATGTTAATAGCAGAAGTAAAATCCTTGATAAAGGAAAAATGATGTGGTCCAGAGCACAAGTGGAGTTTTGTTCATAGGTAGGAGGAGGGGCCCTTTATCTATTGTAAATAGGGAAGGTAAAGAAAATGGGTACTGGAGTCAGCTAGGCCGCTTGATAGATTTTCTGGTGGAATATAAGAGACTTTACAACTGATTGCTACAACATTTTTGGTGAAATGTGCTGTGACATCATGAACAGAGTCCCTATTTATCAATCAATCAGCCTTTCTATTTATCTGTCTATATATCTATCTTTCTTTGTATAGTGTGTATTTTCAGTGAGGTGGTGGTGAGGGATTTTGATGACCCAAGAACACAAAACTTAGGTACCTCAAGTGAAGGACTAATTTACTAAGGAAATACAATTGGATCAACTGGTGATACATTTGCCCATTTGAGAAGTGATATACAACTATCGCTAGTGGTATTTAGCTGATGAAACACATGTGTGGAGCAGACAGATATCTGATTTTAAACATTTTTCCCCCCAGTAAACATGCAGTAACAAAGGAAAAAAAGTTAATGAAGTAAGCATGCTTGTAAAGTGATTGAATTATGGAAACAGGGCTGGGCAAGGAATTACATGGGGACCGTGGCAAAGTCTAGGCCTGCTTCTGTAGGGACACTAGGGTAAGGAAGTCATAAGTTTTGTAGATAGTGGTTAGATGGAGTGATGCTTGAATTTCAAATTTTGTAGGTATTTTAAAGGTTGAAACTGATAAGATGATGGTTGTATTGTAGGAGACTAAGATGAGTTGGAAGATTCAGTCTCTGCCAAGGTAGAAGACAAAGTCTAGGAAACTAAATCAGCATGGTGAATATTTTTTTCTGTTTTTAAAACTTTTATTGCATTTCTTTAATGGAGATTTTTTTTTAATTTAAATAAAATTTAATGAAAAAAACTTTAGCCCAGGGTAATTAGGTGAGTGTTAGCATTAAGTGTGCTATTATGGGAAGAACCTATTTGCATTTGACCTGAAAAGTTGGAACTAGGTGATATCTGGTCCCATAGCTCATTCCCTGCTTAAACTCTTTAATAGTTTTATGACCAGCCTGCCCCATCAATATCTCAACTAGTTTTGGAAATCTACCTGGTGCCTGAGTCTACATTTTCACGCTCTGAAACTTGCCCATCTCCTCCTGCTTTGTTCTGACACCCTTGATTTGTAACCTCAGACTCAAGATAATTATTCTGAGATGCTGTCCAAGTATGACCCATCCTGGCCTTTACTTTTGACTCAAGACAACTATGTTCATTTGATCAAAGGGAATTAAGATTTATTTTCCCTCGACTATTATCCAAATACCAACTGACTAAATTCAATTACCTGTTTGAATAACCAGTAGCACAAGGTGGTGGCAACAATACTTTGAGGTCCAGTGACAAATTATACATATCCAGGAAAAATTATTCAACTTGTTAGTTTTGAGAATCCTG
Organism: Scalopus aquaticus; assembly: GCA_004024925.1. Classification (NCBI taxonomy): domain Eukaryota; kingdom Metazoa; phylum Chordata; class Mammalia; order Eulipotyphla; family Talpidae; genus Scalopus; species Scalopus aquaticus. Next base: position 25,953 of record PVIJ01008837.1, read on the forward strand.
TGGTAGAGCAGAATTGGGAAGAAGTCAATTGAAAAGTATTATTTATATTCAAATGTATGCTGGCAAGATGAACTATATATATTATATTTCAGTATAGGCATATTTTTTCCAGTTACTTGAGGGATGTACTATGAAAATAATGGTTAAATTTTTCATATTTCACTCATTAGTTTATGCAGATCGCCACCTGATCCAGAGGGTGTGCATGAAGTAGCTGTTAAAGAGTGGAACTCAGGGTGTGGAAGGAAGAGATTGCCATGTCTCTGGAACATGATTTCAGGGTAGTACAAATAAAAACCCTTTATCATCCCTACTTATTAACTCCAAAAGGTAATCGCAACAAAGTGAAAGATGGGATAAACTTGCAGAGTATATGTGCACTCAAAAATACAGTGATAGGAAGAAAAGTTACCATCCAGGGGATTGACTTATACCGAAGTAGAATTCATTTCTCTTTAAGTATTTGTAAAATGTCAGGATTCCCTCAAAATATCTAAGTAAAATAATAAAAATAAATCATTTGACTGTGGGTGATGAATAAAATATCACCATTGGTGATTTCTTTCTTCTGCTGTTTCCAAACATAAAATGCCAAAAGCTTTGGAAAGCCTAACACAGTAATTTTGCAGTCACACATCAATATTAGATAATAGTTAATTAGATTTCATCCAGAAGAAAAGCAGCTAAGGACTGTTCACTGTAGAATGAAATATGACTTTACTTCATAATGTTGATCAGAAAGTATTAACAGAGAACATTAATATGTGTTTGAATTTGTGGGAAGCAGGAAGAGAATGTGATCCAGCATTTTAGTGATTTTTGGAAGACAAATGTGATCACAAAGGACCTTGGAACCTTGAGTTTATGAAGAGGCACCTGGTATAAAAAAACTAAAACCAGAGCAATGGGGTATTGGAGGCAGACATTACTGATGTAATAAATTTTGCTCAGCTTGTGCTTTGATCTTGCCTATCTATCTCAAGACTAGACCATTTTAAGATTATTTTAATTACAGACAAAACAACATTCCGAAGGTCATAAGACTGTAGCTGCTGAGGGAACAATTTAGAACATGAGAAATGGAAATCTCCCAATGTCCTATCATATTTCTATCTGAGCTGCTTTCAGAGTGTGAACTTAGCGTCTCCAAGATAAAATAGACTTTATGCCTGAGACTCCATAGGTATAGCAGAATGTTGCAATTTAGAAACAGATGTATGTGTTTTGTAACCCAGTTATCTCACTTACTATCAGTCTTATTTTTGTAATATTGTGTAATCTTTTAAGTTATAATTTCTTCACCTCTAAATTGAGTAAACGGGAGAAACAATATATATCTTATATTGGGGAGGATTGAATGAGCTTATTCATAAAGAATTGGAAACAGGATTTCTGATCTATTGTAATTGTTAATGCATCACAGGAAAAAGGGAAATAGGAAAGTGAGAAATAGTGTTTCAGAGGATCAGACTAGCGCATATAGGGAAGGGATAATATAAGTCTGTATTGCAGAAGAACTATCTCTTTGCCTGTAGACTATGTCTGACTTGAGAACAATGAGGAGATGAAAGGCTTCAAAGGGAAGCCAGTTCTCTTAGAAAGCAGGAAGAGAGGAAAGGAGTGAAAGAGCAACAACAAAAAGCTCCTTAAGGAATAGGTTAGAAGAAGACAAATACATCGGAGAATTCAGTAGCGTGTTATACTTTTGACTTCTGTCAGAGACCGTATTCTGGAACTTTGAGTCGATAGGTGAAGGGATCAAGGATCAGGTGATAGTCATTTGAAGAATATTTACCATAACTTCTCAATTGTAGGAACAGATATAGTTTTCTTCCTAGGAGGGTGAGAAAGAGGGAATTTACAAAATATGTTAAGCCAGGCTCTAAAAAACATTTCACTTGCAGAGAAAGTGTTCGGAATCTTACTGTATTCTTACCCCATCTGGTTTTGAAGAAAAGGCATAATAAATATCTTGAAAATGTCATTCTGGACAGGTCACTGTTATATTAATTTCTCTCAAATTGTGTCAAGCTTGATCTGAGTCAAAAGGTGAGTATACATCTTTGGTTCACATGATTCCTCTATGACCCTAAATACTTTGCTGATAAATTTTTGAACAAAGAGCTCTAATGGCTAGCCAATCAGAAGGGCAGTTGGTTTAGGTTGAACTAAGGAGCTCAGGGGACTTGCTCAATAATCTACATTCTTGGCAGTTATAGCATGAATCAGGATTCTAGACTCATTTTCTAAGAAGCTTGAACTTTTAAAAAAGACCTAGGGGATTTTCTCATGTGACCTTTGCAACTTGTGAATTAAAGCAATCAGTTTGAACTCAGATGAGCTTTCCTGATAGTCTCCTGGGAACTGAAGAGAGGCAAGGGTTGGTAAAAAGAATTTTGAACTGTGAAGAAAAACCAGAATTTTCCCTTAGGAACACATAGGCCATACGGACTCTCAGACAATTTACTTTGGGATATGAAAAGAGACTCATAACTAACCTCCTGATTATTTTTTTTATGTGTGTATGAGATGGGCTTATTTATTCAATAATATTTGATATTGATCAATGTTAATATTAATCAAAAAGATAGAAATTTTATTTAAAAAATAGTAGTTTATTACACAATAATAGGTGGTCGTGGTAAAGTGCACTGGCAGGACATGTGCCAGGAATGTAGATTATTGAACAATTTCTTTGCTTGTGATTGGTTTAAGGGTTCAATTTCTCCCCTGTTCAGTCTCTGATGATTGTATAATTCTAAGAAGCTGATCTGTCCATTTCATTTAGTTATTGAATTTATTTGCATATAAATGTGTAGGGTAGTCACTTATTGTCCTCTGAATTTCAACAGTTCTCTTGTAACTTCTCCTTTTTAATTTTTGATACTATTTATTTGAATATTCTCCCTCTTTTTATTATTAAGCCTCAAATACCTAGTATATGTAAAATATGTGCTTGGTAAAGTGATCAAATTAGAAAAGCTACTGAAGAATCACACTTGAAGTTCCTACAATTAAAGCCACAGAGAGCTCACATTATGTTAATGTGATGCAAAGTCAACTGGTTGGGGAGAAAAGTCCAGCCAGCTATTTCTCCTTCACATTTCACCAACTAGCTGGACCACTTAGGAGTGAGGAGTGCCCAGCTCGAGGTGCACACCACGTCAGACCTCACCATTGGCACAACTGTCTTGTGAGATCTTTAGCTAACAGCATTAAGGCCGTATTTTCACAAAGTGGTCTCAAAAAGGCAACTGAAGTTTAATCACAGAAATGGAAAACTCATCTGGAATTACTGAACTGATGGGTTCTCTTGGTGTATATTTAAAAATGTATAATATTTATAAAATATATTATTATAAAATATATTAAAATATTTAATATATTAGAATATAAAAGAACTTATGTTATAAAATATATTTGAATATGTAATTTTTAGAATTAGAATTTAATTTTAATTTTTAAATTTCACCAGAGTGAGTTTTACAGTGCTGTGATTTTTTTGCAAGTGTTCTATTGACTGAAATTCTTTTTTTGAAATATTTATTTATCATTGGTCAACAAATTTTTACAAAAGTCATGTTACTGAAATAAAATTAGTCATTTCCTATCAATTTGTATGTGCTCAACATGAACATGACAGTCAAATTCTAATTTTGGCTCTAGTTTTTTTTTGTAATCTGCAATAAATAGATATTTACATCACGAAATGCATGCCAATAGCAATAGGCCTATGGTTAATATCTGTAAAAAATCAAGTCCTAGACTACTTCTTAGATTTCTTCTCTTGTCTCTTGTACAGCTGTTCAGGAATAGAATAGATGGAAGACGGTTTCCATTGTGCAAAAGCACAGCCTTAAGACTCAGTTTCGAAGAGTCTAGAAATAGTCTCCATTCTTGTGGGTCATGAGTGATTTCTAAGGCATTCATGAGGCCCTCAATATCGGAACAGAATACCAGAGTACTTTCGTTTCTGAAGAAAGGCTCCAACTGCTGGTGGTGCTTTCGCTAGAAAGTAATTGTGATATCTTCTTTTAGAATATTCCACTGTTGGAGTCTTGAGCCTAGCAATTCTGCCTTGTTCTTGGATAAGTCCAAATCACAAACCAGGTCATTTAGTTCTTCCTGTGTTAGTCTGTGTGGGGTTGATGATGCACCACAGTGAAACTCTGGATCACTGCACGCTGATGGAACAGGAGAAGAACAAGTCAGCTCCCCCTTGTCCTCATCAGATGAATCAAGAGAATATTCTGGTGGAGGTTCTGAAATAGGAAGTCCCTCACCATGTGGAACTGTTCTCAGTGCAGATGGAATGTTTGGGTAGACTATTCTCGACTTCTTTGGCTTTGTTATTCCGCCAGAAAGAGGAGGAGCCAAGCAGAAGTAACAGTCTTTTATGTTGTTGCTTGGCTCTCTCCACACCATGGGGACTGCTAATGGCATTGATGGTCTTTTGCCATTTAACCACTGTGAAAACTGTGTTGTACATGTAGCACAGCATATATGTGCGACCCAAGGCTTGTCTTGGTCACCAACCTTGCATCCGAAGTAAAGATGATAAGCCTTTTCACTTGAGAAGTGATACTTTTCTTTTGGTTGACAAATGTCACTTCCCCACAAATAGAGCAGAAATTGTCCATGCTATGAAGGAACTTTCGGGGCATTACTGTTCTGTCTTGTGCCTAAATGGATAAAATAAGAGCAGTTCTATGGAATAGTGGCTTGAACTGTCTCGCACAAAGTCTGAAATATTTTCAATGCTCAACCTTTCCGACAGGGCTTTCTAATAGTGCACTGCTGACGTCAGCTTACTTCATCAGCCACCCGGCAGTACTATTGCATTGCATCAGAAAATGATGCAATCCACTCTGGATGATATGTGCATGATGGTATTATGGAATGCGATGCAATATGACATCATTCTAGGCTGATTTAGGATGTTGTTGCAGTCCTACTGGATAAATTTACATGGTGAAACACAGAAAATGAATTATAGGCAATATCTTCAAAACGAGAGCTAATAAAAAGTTTTCAGGGTTATATTCTTGTTCAGCATACCAAGATACTAGAGATTAGGGCCTTTTAAAGTCAGTAACGATCTCACTGTTGACCAGTGTTATAGGGCAAATGTGTGTGTGTGGGTGCAGGGGTTGGTGGGTGAGAGGATTCACCAGAGAGAGAGTGGGGAGTAGAACAGGCAGATTGGCTGAAATCCACTGCTGAGGGGAGCACCGTGTGAGACAGAAGAGGTCTGCTGTGCCTTGTGGGTCAGTTCCCTGGCCAAGGATCAAACTCATGCTGCAGTGGCTTCTGATAGCTTCATAGTGCTGAGACTTAACCCCTTGCTTCACCAGGGAGGCCCTGACTGAATTTCTTTTGTTTATTGTTTTATGTTGACATCAAAACTCAAGTGCAGTACCAGCAGTAAATATGTCTATGCTGACTATAATTCTAACTCCTGTTGTGAAGAAATTAGAAGTCTAATGATGAAAACATACTATATGCTGCACAGTTTTCACTTTATTTCTTGATTTTATAAATTCATGATGACAGAGGCAAGATTTTCACTTATGAAAACAAGACTCATGAAATGTGCTTCTTTTTGCTATGTATGCATTTCTTAAAAATATTATTTGATAATGCTGGTAGTTAAGGAAACAATGACAATCCATAAAATAATATAAAGTAAAATCAATTTATAACTTGATACAAGATTTATTTTTTCTTTCTTTTTAATTTTTTTAAATTCCTGTAATATTTTTGCACCTCTGTATGTGCACACGTCCCATTCATGCTTCACCAAAACACACATTCCAATCAGTAATGCCCCTGCCTACTTCCCCAGCCCCTTCCTCCCTCTCCCTTGTTCCCGCTGGTAACCATTTTATTCTTTCACTAAGTCCAAGATTTATTCCTGTTGTATTTTGTCTTTGTATATTTTTTATTATATCTATTCCACAGATGAGTGAAACATCCTATATCTATTTTTAACTTTCTGACTTATGTCATTTAACATAATCACCTCAAAGTCCATTCATTTTGTTCAAAAAGCCAACATTTCATTTTCCACCAATATATAATATTCCCTTAAGTATATATCCCACAATTTCTTTACTCAGTTGTCTGTTGTCAGGAACTTAAGTTGGTTCCATGACGTGGCAATTGTGGAGAGTGCTGCAATACAAAGGAGTACATAATTTTTTTTATAGTAAAGTTTTTGTATTTTTAGGATAATTTCCTAATAAAGGTATTACAGGATCATACAGAATTTCCATTTTTATTTTCTTAAAAAATCTCCATACCATTTTGCATCAACTTGAATTCCTACCAACATGGGTGAGATTTGCTTTTTCACCACATCCTCACTGACATTTTTGATTCCATTCTTTTCAATATGAGCTATCCTCCTAGGGGTGAAGTGATAGCTTATTGTATATTTGATTTGCTTTTTCCTTATAATAAGGATTGTTGTGCAATTTTTCATGTCAGTAGGCCATGTAAATGTCTTCTTTAGAAAAGTATTTAGGTGCTTTGCCTGCTTTTTATTATTTTTAAAAAAAAATTTTTTGTGAAATTATATATGAACTTTGTCAGTTTTAGAGATTAGCCCCTTGTGAGATGTGTGATGTGCAAACATTTTTTCCCTTTCTGTGGGATGCCTTTTTCTCTTTGTGGTGGTTTCTTTTGAGGTTCAAAAACTTTTCACTTTGATGTGGATCCACTTGTTTATTTTTGCTTTCGTTTTCCTTGCCTCTAGAGTTGAGTCTCCAAATCCATCTTTGCAAGTAGATGTCCTGTCTGTGTCACCTGTTTTTTTTTTCCCAAGTATTTTATGGTTTCAGTTCTTATATCCAGAACCTCAATCCATATTGAATTAATTTTTGAGTATGGAATTAACTGTGAATCTAGTTTCAGTTTTTTGCAAGTGTTTATTAAATGTTCCCAACACTGTTTGTTGAAGAGGTCTTCTTTTCTCTATTGTATGACTGTAGCTCCTTGTCAAAGATTAATTCCTCCAAAGTGTGTGGTTTTATCTCTGTTCTTTCTAATGTATTTCATTGGACTTATTTCCGTTTTTGTTCTAGTACCATACTCTTTAGATTACTGTTGCTGTGTAATGTAGTTTGAAGTCTTAAGGTGTGATACCTCCCTTTTTCTTCTTTCTTCTCAGGATTACTTTAGTTATTTGGTCCTTTTGTGGTTCCATATAAATTTTACAATTTCTTTGAAAGAAATCATTGAGATTTTGATAGGTATTGCATTGAATCTATACATTGCTTTAGGCAATATAGCCATTTTAATGATGTTTATTCTTCCAGCCCATGAACACTAGATATTTTTCCATTTCTTTGTGTATTCTTTTATTTCCTTTGCCAGAGTTTTATAGTTTTCAGAATAAAGGTCTTTTTACCTTCTTCATTAATTTTACTCCCAGGTATTTCATTCTTTTTGGTGTGTTTAAAAATAGAATTGTTTCCCTTATTTCCCTTTCTTCTGGTACATTTTTTGTGTGTGTGTGTAGAAATGAAAATGATTTTTGTATATTAATCGTTTATCTTTTATTGTATTTGCTAATTATTTCTAGTAGTTTTTTGGTAGAGCCTAAATATATTATTATGCCATCTGTAAATAGTGACAGTTTGTCTTCTTTTTTTCTCCAGTTTGGCTTTACATTAATCTTCTTCCTGCCTAATTGCTTTGGCTAGAACTTACAATACTATTTTGAACAACAGAGGATCTCTGGGCTATTTTTTTTTATTGTCTACTTCATATATTTCTGTTCATTTTCTTATTCTTTCCTTCACTGATTTTTTGATGTATTTATTCTTCTTTTTCTAGTTCTTTCAGCTGGGGAATTAGATTATCTGAGATTTTCCTTTTTAAAAAAATATGGCCTTGTATTTCTATGAAATTCCTGTGTATTGATAGTATTACTCTTAAAATATCCCATTAGTTCTGGTGTGTTACTGCTCTGTTTCCATTAGTCTCAAGACCTTTTTGATCTCTTCTTTAATCTCTTCTTTTACCTAGGAATTGTTCAAAGTATTTTGTTTGATCTACATATTTCTGGTTTATTCTGGGATTCTTTTGTGGTTAATTTCTAACTTTATACCATTGTTACCTGTGAACATGTTTGATAAAATTTCTATATTCTTATAATTTATGAAACTCCATCTATTTTTGAGAATGTTCCATGTGCACTTGAGAAGAAAGTGTATCCATTTATTTTGGGATAGAAAGCTCTATAAATAGCTATTAAATCCATATGTTTCAACATTTCATTTAAGGTCTTTAGTTCTTTGTCAATTTCTGTCTGGATGATCTATCTCTTCATATCAGAACTTTGTTGACATATCCAGCAATAATTATATTTTTGTCAATATATTATTTTAGGTCTGTTAATAGTTACTTCATATTACCAGATGCTCTTGTGTTAGGTGTATAAATATTAATAACAGTTATATCTTCTTATTGAATTGTTCCCTTGATCATTATATAGTGTCCATCTTTGTCCATTATTACTTTTTCTAGTTAAACATGTAGTTTATCTGAGAATAGCAGTTCTCCTTTTCTCTTTACATTACTAGCATGTATGACTTTGCTTCGACCTTGTAGTTTGTTTTTTTCTTTTGATTTTAAATATGTCTCTTGTACATAGAGTATAGATGGCTGAAACTATTTAATCTACTTTGTCAGTCTATGTCTTTCAGTTGATGAGTTCAGACTATTCACATGTAGAGCAATTCTTCATATATACTGAAACTTATCAGTTTATTTTTGGTTTTTGATATTTTATTTTTCTGTTTTTACTTTTTATATTTGTTTCTCTCTGCTCTTTCTGGAAGTCTTTCACTGGTGATTCTGTCAATTGCTTTGTTTCCATCTATTCTATGTTTTTTGCTAGTGGTTACCGAGGAGTTTTGCTTAACTTATTATGCTTTAATAAGTCCTTTATGAGCTGGTGTCTGCTCTCTGACATTTAAATATACAGGTTCTGTTAGTTCTGTTAGTTTTTTCCTCCCTTTGGTTTTTGTTGTTGACTCATAGTATTCTTCTTTTGCTTATGGCTTTTTATTCTTATTGCCATTTTGTTTAGGATTTTGGTGTTCAATTTTTCTTTTCTGGTAGAACTCCATTTAACATTTTTTTTTGTAGAACAGGTCTGGTAGTGATAAACTTCATTAGCTTCTGTTTGTCTGAGAAAGCCTTTATTTCAGCTTCATATCTGAAAGGTAATTTTGCAGAATAGAGCTAGAAGTTCTTGTTTCTTAGGACTGTGAACAATTCTTCTACTCTTTTCTTGTCTGGGGAGTGTCTGGGGCAAAATCCAAGGAAAACTTCGTTTGTGTGCTTTTGTAAGTCATTTTTTTCTTGCCTCCAATAAATTTTTCCTTATATTCAATATTTGATAATTTAACAATGATGTGTGTTTGGTGTAGGTCTTTTGCATTGAAAAGTTTGGGTGTTCTTGGGCCTCCCTGGTGGCGCAGTGGTTGAGTGTGGCGCTGTCAGCAGCACGCGATGCAAGTTCGATGCCCAGCTGGGGAGAATCCCACATGGTGTGGCAGGCCTCTCCTGCTTCATCCGCTGCTCCCCTCAGCAGTGTATTTCTGATCTTCCTGTTCTGCTCCCCACTCTGTCTCTGGTGAACCCTCTCGCTGCCCCATGCCTCTGGCCTGTACCCCAGCTTGTATGTATAAATAAATAAATAAAAATCTAAAAAAAAAAGAAAGAAAGAAAAGTTTGGGTGTTTTTTCTGCTTCTTAGGCATCTAAACTTAATTCATTCCTTAGGTTTTGGAAATTCTGTTATTCTCTCTCTCTCTCTCTCTCTCTCTCTCTCTCTCTCTCTCTCTTTTTCTCTCTCTCTCTCTTTCTGTCTCTCTCTCAGAGTGGTCAGAGACCTCATGATCTCCCATGGAGATACTGACTGCCTGCTCCTGTCTAGACCACCAGAGGATTTGTGATTTCTGTGAGACTCTACAAGTGCCCACATGGACTGTTAAAGCTCAGACAAACAGAGACCTCACAACCACCAAAGGACAGAGCCAGTGTGCAGCCAGACTGGCAGAAGCCTTATAACCTTTTATGGGACTCTGCCAATGCACATCCAGATCTACAAGGCCTTGTGACTTTCTACTAGATCCTTGCCAACAGCTTCACAGACAAGTGAAACACTAAACCTGCATCAGAGAGTGAGCCAGAGTGGCCAGAGGCCCAAGGCCTCCTGACCTCCCATGAAATCCTGCAGCAGTTTGCTCAGATAAGTGAGACCCTTGACCATTGAAGGAGGAAGAGCCACACCCACAGGAAGCCTCATATACAACAGCTGGGTTCTAAAGCTAATAATGCGCAGAATGAAAAACCAACAAATGGCAACATGAGTCTCCAAGTGAATTGTATAACACAGAGAAAGAACAAATCCTCAGAACCTCAAGTCACACATGGGAGATATGTTCTCCTTATCAGGTACAGAGTTTAAAATTTCAATGATAAAGGCATTCAAAGAATAAAAGAAAACTCAGGAAAAAAAGAATGGCCTTAGAGAGGAAATCAATGACTTGAAGACAGAAAATGAGATATAAATGGAGTTTCAGTATTGCAAAAGAGAAATACAGGAAATGAAAATTTCAGGGGAAAGTCACAGAGGTAGAATAAATCAAGTGGAAGAATGAGTCAGTGTAATTGAAGATGCAAATGTACAAAGAACTAAGATAGAGAAAGAAAGAGCACCCAAATACATCAAGCAACTGCTATCAACTCTGAAAACAAACATTGGAAAAATACATTTGTAGTTGCAGACTTCAACACCCTCTCTCACCAATGGACAGACCAACTGCACCGAAAATAAGCAGGGATACAATAGCCTTAAATAGAGAATTAGACATCTCAGACCTCATAGATTACACAAGACACATCCAAAAAGAAGAATACCCATTTTTTTCACAAGTACAGTTGGGATATTCTCCAGAACAGACCACATACTAGGACACAAAACAAATGTCAGTGATTTCAAGAAAATTAAATCATGCCAGCATCTTCTCAGACACAAAGCTAAAACACTAAAAAATTAACTATCAAAAGAAAGTAGGAAAATATTTTAACATGGTGACTGAAAAACACACTACTGAAAGACTACTGGGTGAATGACAAAATGAGAAATTAAAAAATATCTAAACAAATGAAAATGAGCATACTACAATCTAAAACTTATGGGACATAGCAAAAACAGTATTAAGAGGGAAATATTAACAACATGGGCCCCCATTGAGAAATAAGAATAAGCTCAAGCAAACAACCTTCTCTCTCAACTCGATTGACTAGGGGAAAAAATCCAAAAGCCAGTAGGACAGAACTAATGAAAATAAAAGCAAGAGTAAATCAAAGAGAAACAAAACAGTACAAAAGATCAAGGAAACAAAAAAGCTAATTATTTGGAGGGGGGGGGGGCAGAGAACCTCTAGCAAGGATCACCATTTCTCTCTCTTTTTTAAAAAGATTTATTTATTTATGCATACAAGCTGGGGTACAGGCCAGAGGCATGTGGCAGCAAGAGGGTCCACCAGAGCGGGGAGCAGAACAGGCAGATGGACAGAAACACACTGCTGAGGGGAACAGCAGGCGAGGCAGGAGAGTTCTGCTGCGCCATGTGGGAATCTCCCGGCCAGGCATCAAACTCCCGTGTCGCTGCTGCCAACAGCTCCACAGTGCAGCGCTTAACCACTGCACCACCAGGGAGGCCCCACCATTTCTCTTTGATTTACTTCTGCTTTGATTTTTGATTTATGATAAAAACTCTGAAAGTTAGTAATATAATAAAGACCACATATGGCAAACCCATAGATAACATCATCCTCAATGGTGAAAGACTGAATACTTTTCTTCTAAGTGGAAAAAGATGTCCACTTTCACTCTTGCTGTTCAACTATGTTCAACATAGTTTTGAAAGTCCTAGCTAGAGCAATCAGGCAAGAAAAATATATTTAAAAAAATCCAAATTTGGGAAGAAAACAATCACCGTTTGCAGGTGATATGATAATATATATGCAACACCTTAAAGACTCCACTATAAAAAAAACTAGTTAAGGGCCTCCCTGGTGGCGCAGCAGTTAAGCACTGCACTGTGGAGCTGTCGGCAGCAGCAAGGCGAGTTCTCTACCGGGCCAGGGAGAGTCCCACATGGCACTGCAGACCTCTCCTGCCTCGCCCGCTGCTCCCCTCAGCAGTGTATTTCTGTCAATCTGCCTGTGTTGCTCCCCACTCTGTCTCTAGTGAACCCTCTCACCGCCCCACACCTCTGGCCTGTAGCCCAGCTTATATGCATAAATAAATAAATCTTTAAAAAACTAGTTGAAATAGTAAATCAATTCAGTAATGTGGCAGGGGACAAAATCAATCTGCAAAAATTAGTTGTGATTCTCTATGCAGACAATGAATTAAAAGTGAAAAAAATCCAGAAAACAATCCCATTCACAATTACAACAAAAAGAATTAAATACATTTGAGTAAATTTAACAAATGAGATGAAGGACCTATACAATGAAACTAGGAAACATTATTAAAAGAAAGTGGGCCCAATGGGTTGAGCACAGCGCTGTGGCGCTGACCACAGCCGCAGCGCGAGTTTGATGCCCAGCCGGGGAGATTCCCGCATGTGAATATACACTTGTGAACAGCTCTTTGAAACACCAGGCCAAGGCCTTGTAGGTAATGTCAGAGGCAGGGCTGGAGGCAGGTACAGCGCCTAGATGTCTGCAAAATTCTACCTAGGTGTGACAGCATAGAAGTCTAGAAGTCTACAGAGGTCTGGTGAATTCCACAGAGGCTAACTGCTTGATTCTTCTCTCTCTCCAGGGACTGTTTGCTGAATCCTTCTTTTCTCCTGAGGTTGGCTGCTGACTGACTCAAGTTGGCTCTTGCTCTACCTTATATTCTCTTCAGGGTCTTCCACCCTATTAGCCATGTTTAATCCCAAGTTTCTGATTGGACTGTTTAGCACTAATCAGCTCATTTCCTACTTTTAATCCAAGTAAATTAATTTAAGTTTGAGGGCCTCCCTGGTGGCGCAGCGGTTGAGCACTGCGCTGTGGCACCATTGCAGCTTGCGATGTGAGTTCGAAGCCCAGCCAGGGAGAATCCCACATGGTGTGGCAGACCTCTCCTGCCTCGCATGCTGCTCCCCTCAGCAGTGTATCTCTGATCTTCCTGTCCTGTTCCCGACTCTGCCTCTGGTGAGCTCTCTCACTGGGCCCCCGCCTCTGGCCTGCACCCCAGCTTGTATGTATAAATAAATAAATCCTTAAAAAAAAAATTAATTTAAGTTTGAGTGATAGCTGGAGAGATGAACTCCTGCCATTTGCAACAACAGATGGAATTGGAGTAGGAGATGCTAAGCAAAATAAGTTAGTAGGAGTAAGATAAATATTGGATTGTCTCACTTATATGTGGAATATAGAACAACATAATAAAATGTCAGTCAAAACCAAACCAATAATAAACGCTTGACATCTAACTGTATAACTGGGGCATCTGGATGGGGAGGGAGGCACAGAGGGAGTGGGCCCTTTGGAAAATTGTGGTGGGCATTGGTGTAAAAATATACCCTTGTAGAGGTTTAAATCTATAACACCCAAAACAAATACAATGATGTACTGTTGAGGTAAAAACACTTTACCCCAATAAACATAAATTGAAAAAATACATAACCTCAGTCAAAATATTTTTTGTAGGACTCAGTAAGTGAATTCTACAAGTTATTTATGAAAATAATGAATTAGAATTTCCCAAATAACTGAACAAAACAGAACAGTGTTGAAAAACTCACTACCTGATGTCAACCCTTATGTTAAAGCTACAGTAAATAAGACAGTAAGAGATAGGCATATAGATTAATAGAAAAAAAAATCCAAAGAAATCACAAATAAATCCACAGTTATGATTGATATTTTGTAAAATTTAATTAGAATTAGAATTCATCAAAATTTAAAAATTTTTCACTTTAAAAGACAATTGTTAAAATATAAAAGGAAAAGAAAAAACAGGAAAAAGGAGAAAATATTTACAGAACATAGACTTGACAAGAGCTGGTACCCAAAATATGTAAAAACCTGCTACTTAATTTCTTTAATTTTAAAATGAGTGAAAGTGTTGAACAAAACAGTCATAAAAGAAAATACATGAATGCCTACTAAACACATAAGTAATGTTCAACACCACTGTCATTAGGGAAATGACAACTAAAATAACATGAAATTTTCTGTAGACATCTACAAGATTGACTAGTTAAGAAGACAAGGCCATACCAAATGTGGAGCAACCAGAACTCACAAACACTGTTGGTAGAACTATAGAATGATATAACCCCCGTGGAAAAATGTCTGGAAGCTCCTTTTTTATATATTTATCTAATTTATTTTTTATTAATGAATTAATTTTTTTCCTCTCACATCAGTGTGGTTTCCATAGTTCTCACACCACTATATCACACATGAACCATCACCATATTCCCTCCTGTCCATCCCTCCCTTATTGTACCCCTCTTCCCACCCCCTCCTTTGCTGTATGCCTCAGTTTTATGGTCAGCTTGCTAATGTTGACTTTTTCTTGACCTTTTGTTTGGTTTCTCTATATTCCACATATAAAAGAGAACATCTGGTATTTATCTTTTTCTTTCTGACTAATTTCAGCTAGCATAATCCCTTCTAGCTCTATCCATGTTGCTGCAAATGGTATAAGTTTATCTTTTTTGATCACTGAGTAATATTCCATTGTATACCTATACCACAGCTTTTTGATCCATTCATCTATTTTAGGGCCTTTGGGTTTGGAAGCTTCATATGAAATGTATGCTTACTTCTGACACCATATTTCCAATACTAGATATTCCCAAAGAGAAATGGAAATAATGCATAAAAAGGATTTTTTACAAGGGTATTCTTGACTTCTTTATTTGTAAAAGTTCCAAGTTGGAAACAGACCATCAGATTAGATGAAAAAATGCAATGCACTCATGCAGTGGTATATCACTCAAAAATCAAAAGAAATAAATTATTGCTAAATAAAATGGTGTGGATGGATCTCAAAAACAAGTTGAAGGAAGGAAGCTTGACACAAAGTTATTCACCTGTATATACATATTGTTTCTATGATGTTTTGCAAAAAGGAAAGACTATAGTGGGAAAATCAAAACAGTGATTAACAAGTGGGCAAATGAGGACAAGAATTCACTGGAAAGGGATATGAGGTAATTTTCGTGGGTGATGGTAATGCTTTTATATAGACAAGGATTTGAGTAACACAGCAACTTGCATTTATCAAAATCCATTTACTGACAATATTTCAGCAGGTTGATTTGACATCAAAAGGAAAACAGAGGTGTAGTCAATTTTTAAGCCTTAATAAATGGGGTACATACTGAAGTATTTAGGGTGAAATGTGCTGATACTGTCAGCTTTTTAAAATGTACTAAGAAAAGGTGGAATGATGAGTTTATAGATGGGTAGGTAGGTGATAAGGGGCATATACAAAAATGTCAAAAGTGAAAGAGGTGAATATATGGATGTTTAGAATTTCAACTCTTGTATGTTTGAAGTTTTATTTTCAAATTAAATGATGAAAAAGATTGAAAAATTACTAGAATATTATACATAACAAAATACCAATGAAATTATAAACACTAAATAATCATCCCAAATTACCAATCACTATAATGATTCATGAATAAATATAAAATCCAAATATATCACAAACCATCGAAGAAAACAAATTGGCAATCAAAACTTTTCCTCCACTGCAGCAAAAAAAGACAAGAAAAAAGTCCTCAAAATTTAAAAAAAATAAGTTTTATAAACTTTCAAGGAATGGTAATCGCTTTTCATGCAATTATTTTTTTAAAAATGCAAAGATGAAAGAATACTTTTGACATCTATAGTAGATAGGTGTCTAGAATAGACAACTTTATATGGGGAAAAAGTGGATCAGTGATTGTCCTGGTGCTGTAGGTAGGGAATGAAGAGTGACTGCTTTTGGGTATGGAGTTTCTTTCAAGTGATCAAGATGTTTTGAGATTGCCTTGTAATGATGGCTGCACAACTCTGTGAAGTGCCAGTGATCATTGCATAGTGCACTTTGAATAGGTGACTCCGTGATATGTGAAAAATAGTCTTATTAAAGATGACCAAGTGAATGCAAGAAAAATTTTTACCAAGAATGTAATAATTCCACAGCACCAGAACACTTAGGGACACATTTATTATTTAAAAAATAAATAATAAAAATCAAATAACCATGACCATTTCAATAAATTTGTTTTTTATTTAACATACATCTAGTACATGATTATTATGTGACAGACACTGTAATAAAAAAGAGAAAAGTTCTGCTCTTCAATAGAAACAGAAAAGCACTTAATAAATTTGTACACCAATTCTTAGCAAAACATGATTACAAGAGAACTTTTGCAGTAAGTTAAATATATTGCTTAAAAGCAGAACAAACATCAACCTTAATCCTGAAACATTGGAAGATTTCTCACTGCTCCTAATAGTGTATTTGTACTAGAGATTCTAGTTGTGAAATTAACTTTGGAAAAATAGATGTATAACAACTGCACAGAAAGGAAAAAAATTCTGACCCTTTGAGATGAAATAATTAAATATAATTTAAAAATCCAATTATCTATAAGCAAGCCATTAATACTAGGAAGATACTTCCGTGAAGTTAAAAGATATAAAATTAATGTAAAAAATGCCATAGTATTTCCATATACTACAAATAACCAAGAAGTAAATGTAATTGAATTTTTCATGCACAATTGAAACAAATAAATAGAAGATATCTGGTAACTATCTAACAAAATTTGTATGTGACGATTATCAGAAACATTTTCACCAATGACAACAACAGATTAGCCTTGATGGATGAAAATGTTGAATCTTTGCAGAATCACCACCTTACCCAGCCTTGAGCCAGAACTAGAGTCACCAGGAAGAAAGAGATTGGCATTCACGTGGTAGACTATTCTACTCATCATTATTTCAAACTGCTTCAGCAGTGAGTGAGACCTGGGTGAAATTTCTCCATTTGTGAGACTTCATCTTAGATATAGTCTGTTTAAACTGGATCAAGATGTGGTACATATACACAATGGAAAACTACTCCGCAATCAAAACAGATAAAACTCATATGACATTCACAGCAACATGGATGGAGTTAAGGATCCTGCTCAGTGAAATAAGCCAGAAGGAAAAAGAAAAAATATCGAATGGTTTCACTTATAGGAGGAATATAGGGGAACCAAATAAGGGATCAGGAGGAAAAAAAGTAACAAAATAATAATAATAATACAACAAAACTGGCAGGCAACCATAAATAAGAGACATTCTGAAAGGGAAGGGGAGGAAAAAGGATCAAAACTGGAGAGAGAACAGCACAAGGGAAAGTTATAAGTGAACTGGTGGTTGGAATTCTACAGGGAATACACAAAAATGTAAAAGATATAAATAAATAAATGTAAAAAAACCAACAAAATGAAGGGGACCTTGACAGTAAAAATTAAAGGGTAATTCAGAAAGAAATAGTAGTTCCTTTTTCACCATGATTGACATGTCTCTCCCAAATATCCTTTTCATTAAAATTCTAAAGTGTGTTTCATGATCTCCGGGGCTTTTGCCAAAATTCAGTTCGTTTCCTTTTGGAGTTTGCCATCGACTTTGTTCAGCACTTGCTCCAACATCAATTTCTTTCATATTCTTCCATCTCTGCAGCTTCATTAGGATTGGGTAGTACTGGTACTTGTCTAACAATGAGTGTGAGCTGGGGAATTTTCTCATGGAGATCCTTTACAGCTAGTCCTTAGGTATATGGTTTGAAGAAGGATAAACAAATGTGTTATTTGTAGTCTCTATTGGACATACCCAGGTCCAAAAAGCAATTTCAAAAATCCTGATTATCTTGGATGTATGTACCTGCAATTCCACTGTAGTGTCATACATATATGTATATACATGTATATATGTATATGTATATATATGTGTATATGTATATATATATATACACACACACATATATAGAATCTAGTTCTGAGTGAAACAAAATAAAACATGACAGTAACATAGTAACATCTGGGGTAACTCAGAGCACCAAGGGGAGAGTCAGTTTGTCAAGGTGGTGAAGAAAATAGGTTTGGGGTTACTCAATTTGGTTCCAAATTCCATACCCACTGCTTATCTCTTTGAGATACTTTCCTCTTTTCTGCAATAAGGACAACTAAAGTATTTACCTACCTAAAGCATTGTTGTGATGTCTAAGTGGGATAATTTATGTAAAATGCCTAGCACATTGTCTGACATGATACAAATATCTAATAATCTAATTCTGATTCATATTTCTAACTTGAAAGGAAAGAACCTAAGATAACTCCAGTGACCTTATCGCCAGGAACTTGGCACTTGGAAAGGTTGGGACGCAGGCAGAATGGTTGACTTCCGTCTCTCTGAATCTCTCCTCAAGATTAAAATTGCTAAAGAGTGAGCAGCCTGGCATTAACCATGAGCTCATTTCTATTACCAGTCACTTTGCCAAGAAGAGCGAGTAGGGAAAGGTAAGAAGATACTGGGATTAACAGTCCTTTTGGAACCATATCAAACAGGTGGATTTTAGCTACAGAAAAATGGTAAAGAGATTGAACTGGCAATAACAATGTTTATAATAAACTAGATATTTTTGTAAAAAATTTGCGAGACAAGAGGTTTATCCATTCATTTTCCTCTGACCAGGATTGAACTGGCATCATTCCAACAACAACAACAACAAAAAACTCCACCTTTTCTTAAGTATTTTTAAGGAAAATGTAAGGATCTATATTGTAGATCCTGATACCAGAGAATTTGCATTAATGTCCAGGTATTACTTATTGCAGTTCTATCTAGTTTCCTCATAATTCTAATTTTGTAGCCTATTATTGAAAATACTAGAAACATTTTCTCAGCATTCTTCTCATAGCTGCCTTCACCTCTTTGTTCTTCAGGCTGTAGATGAGGGGGTTCAGCATGGGGGTGATGACACTGTACTGCACTGAGAAGATTAACTCTTGAGTGGATCCTGAATTTGGCATAAGGTAGCGGAGTAACCCAGAGCCATAAAAGAAGATCACGGCAGTGAGGTGGGAGGAGCAGGTGGAGAAGGCCTTGCTTCTGCCTGTGGTAGAGCTGATGCTCAGGATGGTGGACAAAATGCGAACATAGGAGAAACATATTAACAGGAAATTTCCAAAGAAATGCACGATGCTGGAACAGAGAAGGGCGGTGAAACTTGCAGACACGTCAGAGCAGGACAAAGGATAAAGAGAGGGCAACTCACAGCTGAAGTGGTGGATCTTTTGACCTTCACAGAAGTCTAAATTGAGAGCTACCAGAATATTGATGAAAGCATCCAGAAAAGCCAAACCCCATGAGCCCCACACCAGCGCCAGACACAGCTCTCGGCTCATCCTCTGGTCGTAGAGCAGAGGGGAGCGGATGGCCACATAGCGGTCATAGGCCATCACTGTGAGCAGGCAGGATTCGGTGCCCCCCGTGGCAAACACAAAGAAGACCTGAGTCATACAGCCTTCTACCGAGATGGTTTTCTTCTCAGACACCAGGTTCTCTAACAACTTGGGCACGGTGACAGAGGAATGGCAGAGATCCAGAAAGGACAGTTGTCCCAGGAAAAAGTACATAGGGATGTGAAGATGGGAATCAACTCTGATCACCAGGAGAAGCATCAGGTTGCCTATCAGGGTCAGAAGGTAAATAACAAGGAACAGTACAAAGAGAAGAGCCTGGATTTGGGGGTCAGCTGACAGCCCGAAGAGGAAGAACTCAGACACAACACTGTGGTTTCTCATTTTCCTTCAGTATTTTCTTTGGAATGTAAGAAAAAAATCTGGGTGAAACCTCTTCTTAAGTCTAACAAATATCCAAGTGTCTTAATCCTCTTCTCCATTCACTAAGTTTCATGTAATAATCTTCCCTAAATTGCTGTATTTCTTAAAATGTTTAATAATTCACTCTGCCCAATCCCAGATCAACCTCCTGTCTACTTTTATTTATTCTTTTTTTAATGCCTAGAGTTTCTTGTTGTTTTATTGTTAAAACTTTGGAGGATTCTGTAACTTTATTAAAATAATCTAATAGAGAGGAAGAAATTGCAGGAGGAATAAGGGAACATTGAGGAAATGGTGTCATTGAGAAAAGGTGAGTTTCTGAGCAGAAGCAGAGCATGGCCTTGGTGGGTTTCTCTCATCCATCAAAAATGTATGAAGTCAGTAGATACATTGTTAGGAAAAGAGCAGTTCCAGTTAATAGCTTCTAAAAAATAAATATTTAAATAAAGTCACTAAGGGAAAGTAAAGAGGGATAATGCCTAGCAATTTGCAGAGTGAGGAGTAAGGGGGTTCTTAGTGACAAAGCAGTGCAGAGATAGCTGTTGGCCAATGTGGGCATGTTCTCTGGTCAGACGAGGCACCCCTCGTTTGTGTGATCTACTCAGCTTCAGCTCTTGTCTGTGCCAGTTGTAAATCGACTACCTGTTGACTTTTTAAGGCATTGTCTTCTGTTTTTCTACTCTGAACTGACAACCCAGATCACAGGCACTGTCTCAGGGTAACCCCTGGGCACTGCGGACTTCACCGCTGGGACACTTCATGCCCGGCTCTATCATTTGTGCTCATACTGCAAACCTCACATTCAGTTTCTCAAAGGACTTACAATTTTCCTATTTTTTATCTTAACAACACCCAGAATTATGGCTATTCTCAGCAATGAATCCACATTACCTGTTTTTTACCTAGTTGAGCAATGTCTAGCATAGAATTAAAAAAAAACCTTTGTCAAATTCAGGGATCCAGAAGACAAATACGTTTGAGTGTGTGAGAATTTCAGTATTAAGGTGGAGCTTGAAAATTCATGTTGGATATAGACTTCTTCCTTGATTTCTAAAAGAGGAAAATAAAAGGCTGATTGTGTATATTGTTTCAAAAATGCTTCCAGTTATGCAAGGATTGCATTGTTACATATTTTTTAAACTCACCACTGCAGTTCTAGCTACAGTAATCTGGATTCATCCTGAAAATATGACAGCACTGGTAGAAGAAACTATAAATGCAAAAGAATCAAATCATGAAATGCAGACAGAGAAGCACCCACTATAATTTCAGAAAATATCAAAAAGTAAGGTCTTTTTTATTCTACTCATTTCCAAATATAGTCCTACTACTAGAAATTCTTTAGATTTTGGGGAAACTTATTCACAGAAATAATGATAAAAGAGTGAAAATCTTGCATAGACCATTTTCATGAGAGACACCTCTGGAAAATTTACCCTGACAAGGCACCAGATTTCCTTATAGGTAAAAGTATGCAGTAAAGTTATTTGAGGGGTCACAGGAAAAAACAATCATTACCTATTAGTTTGCCTGGTGCTACAATTTCATTATTTTTGATGATTAATTTATTCAGACACTAAGTCCAAACTTAGAATGGGAACAGCTCTGAGAAGCCACCACTGTATGCTTTTAGTTACCATGATTAGGTGGCATTAGCTAATCAGATCATTTCCGAAGAAAAGTTGCCTGAGAAGAGTTCATTTTAGAATGAGACACACAAAAGTATCTACACTGGACCAAAGGAGTTGCTCAAAACATGTTATTTAAAAATAAATAAATAAATAAATAAAGACATGGAAACAACCCAAATGCCCCAAAATAGATGACTGGATCAAGATGTGTACACAATGGAGTACTATTCAGAGATCAGAAAAGATAAACTCATGCCATTTGCAGCAACATGGATGGAGCTAGAAGGCTCAGTGAAATAAGCCAGAAGGAAAAAGAAAAATATTGGATGGTTTCACTTATAAGAGGATTATAATAAGAATATAATCAGGGGAATCAAATAAGGGATCAGGGGAAAAAATAACAATAAATAAAAATACAAAATTAACAGACAAGTATAAATCGGAGACATTCTGCAGGGGAGGGGGAGGACAGGGCTCAAACCTGGGGAGGAAAGAGCACAGGGACTATGGTGATGGTTTACAGGTGAATTGGTGCTGGGAATTTTATGGGGAATATACCTGACAGAAGAAAGCAAACATCGTACAAAAATGAACAATGAGATATATATATATATATATATATAAAATAAAAAATGAATACATAGGAATTGAATGAGTGAGGCTTAGGAGGAGAATAACCCAAGGACTTACTACTCACAAAGAACAGGTTTGATTAGGAACCAGTAAGAGATCTGGACACTCTGGGCTTGCCTGAAACCATTTGTAGAACAGGCACTGGAGAAAAACTTCACCAACTGGTGAGGTTTGTCCCAACAAAGTTTCTGTTACGCTGTTCTGAGTTTTCCCACACAAAAAGAGACAAATTAAAGGGGATACCTATAATTAAAGATACAATTAATTTCTGTACCCTACATATTTGAAGTGTTCAGAGAGGGTTATTTTTGAGTCAGGTGTTACCCCAAATCGATCACAGATGTCTTGCTCTCTTCCCATCTTTTAAAGATAGCTCTCAAGTATTATTTTCCCAAAACTTCTAGGAATCTGGTATGATGTGGGTTTTCAGCACCATAAATGAGAAAAATAGCAAAATATGGGAAAGAAACTTCCTATTAAGGAAGTGTAGAACTAAACTTACTTAAGTAGAGTGCCAAAGACAACGGAGGTGCTGAAAAATCATTCTCTTTTCTTCACCCTCCCCCAATCCAAATGTTTAATTTTCCCAAAAGGTGTAAAACAAAACGATTTTTGTGGATAAGACCAAAACATCTGAGGTTACAGAAGTGAAAAATAGAAATGAGGAGGGCACTGCAACCCAAAGGAGAGAGAGATGGGAGGACGAAAGGGAAAGGAATCGCCTGATGAGGTAATGGAAGAAGCGGTGAGAGTTGAGGGGAAAGGGGCCGACACAGGGAACACAGGGGCAGAGGAAACCGTGAGAGAATGGACAAAGCCGTTACCGTGGGTGCCTCCTTTCCTGGTGTAGGATACCTTCCGTTTCTCGGTGTTAGCGGGTGTGGTTCTGAGCTTGGGAGGAGTCCGCGAGAGGAAATAAACCACCACTGTGGAATCATGTGAACCGGTACTGCTGTTTCTACTTAAGACTTTTTGTGCATAAAGAAAATTTTGTTATTCGGTTCTCAAAAGCCCCTGCAAATAAAAACATCAGAAAACTTTTCCGAATTTTGAAGAGCGTTTGTTGCTCTTATCCCTCATTGAAATCATAAACCAACAAAGAAAAGGAAAATTTGAAAACTTCAAATTCCTGACAAGTAATAATGTGACCTCCTTCCTATTTCCCCTAGCACAATCACATAGATATTGCTCTGTCTGGCTATTAATATATTGTTAAGTGTAGCATCGTCACAAAGGAAGCCAAAGGTCTACCCATCCAGAAGGGTTTGTAAGTTACAGTGTTACAGTGGCCAATGGGATTACCAGGAATGACCTGAAAGCCCACGGGCCTCTGCATCTGTCCTGATTGCTGGAAAGCTTAGTCTGCTTCCGACTTTGGACTTATTAGTGACACTGGATGATCTCTCTGGGAATTCCTGTTGAAGCTCAGTGACTCACACTTAATGTTAGATCATCCCGCTAGTGTTGCTGTGCATTCAATTATTATACGTATTAAAGATAATTATTGTTGGAAGTTGTTATATTGTCATCAAATGGTCAATACCAATTTAAATTGGCCTATATACTTGACTTTTTGACCAAATTATTTCTACACCAAAATTGAAAAGTTTACGAGGTGAAACTAAGATTTCAATGGATGAGTTGAAGACAAATTAAAGAAAGCTAAAGAGGTACTAGTGAATCAGAAGATAAGTCAGAAAAAAAATAAGAACTTCCCTTGGTGAGGATTTTATTTCTCTTTGAAGAAATCTGTAATTTTTCCTTTAGTGCAAATCTTCTAGGGATGTATTTATTTCACCTTCATTTTTAAAGGAAGAAGAATAGATACAGAATTCTAATGGAGATTTATTATTTTAAAATATTGCATCATTGCTTTTTGTCTTCTTGTTAATGTTTCTCCTGAGAAGTCATTTGTTAGTCTAGTTGTACTTCCCTGAGGTAAATTCTCCTTTATTCCCCTCTTCCTGCTTTTATTATCTTCTCTTGATTTTTAGTAATTTTATTATTGTGACAAATGGGGAACTTTCTTTTTATTTACAGGTGGGATTTATTTATAAGACTTCTAGCATAGTGTATTTTTCACAGTTTGGAAAAATTTATATCCATTATCTTATATACTCCCCTATTTGCTTATATATTCTATAAGGGTATATGGGCCTGAGAAAATATTTTTTAGCAAAATTTATGTATTTATGAACACACGCACATACAAATAAAGAAAATAGCGTTAATATGTTAAGTGCTCAGTGTAAAAGACATGTGGAGAAGAAAAATTGAATAGTAACTAGAGAAATGGCAAGTTTGAAGAACTAGGTCACAGAAGAAGCTTTAGTTTATGTCCTGACAGCTTATATGCTCATGCTCTCTGCTTTGGAGCAACATGCACTTGGATGGTCTTCTCATTCGATGTATTGTGTATCTCATGTTCTCTTCTGTTTTTTTTTTCTTTATTTTCTCTCTGCCTTCTTTTCTTTTTTTTTAATTTTTTTTTTTTTTTTGAGACAGAGTGGGGAGCAGAACAGGCAGATCAGAAATACACTGCTGAGGGGAGCAGCAGGCGAGGCAGGAGAGGTCTCCGCACCATGTGGGAATCTCCCTGGCTGGGAGTCGAACTCGCATCGCCGCTGCCGACAGCTCCACAGCGCAGCGCTCAACTGCCGCGCAACCAGGGAGGCCCTCTGCCTTATTTTCTTATTACCTATCTTAAAGTCATGAGCATACTCAACACTGATTAATCTTTAAACTTATCCATCAAAATCTTAGTTTAAGTGTTTCATTTCTGGAATTTTTGCTTACATTTCAGATAGTTTCCAGATATATTATGACAAAAATTTCAACTTTGTCTTCAATCATTTAAAACTTATTTACCTGGAATTTGTGTGTCTGAATCTATTTCCACTAAATCTTTTTTTTTTTTTTTGGTTTCCACATATTCTTGTTTATTTATTTTTTTCTGTTGTGGGCCAGATTTTATTGTAAAAAGTTATGGAAATAATTTAAGCCTTGGTTTAGATACTTTTCTTCCTCCAGGGAAAATTTTCACTTCCTTCTGTCAGATAGTCCTGGATCATCTCCTGCAATTCCTGAGCTTGAGATGAAGCTGGATTTCAGTCCACAGAAAGCCAGACTGTTTCTAGTGCACTTTTACTTCATGGATTCCGTTTTCCTCATTAACTTAGGAGCTGTCAAAATAACTTCCCACATTCTCAGCCACTTTTTAAGGCCCTTCTGATGGAATTAGTCCCTTATAAGAAGAGGCACCAGAGATCTCGCTTTCCCTCTGTCTCCACACTTTGTCTGGCATTTTGTTTGGCAGCTCGAGCCAATATAGTACAAGCACTGTCCCTTTTCAATCCAAGACAATATCTGTACCTGTGCTTTAGATACAATTCTATTATGCTTCTTCTGAGACCTTGTTCCTTCAAACTTGCTATTTCTCTAGTTGGTATTCCAAATTTTTTTCTCCATTTATCTTTTGCACTGAACACTTAGCATGTTCAAGCTATTTTCTGTGTGTGGTTGTGTTCATAAACATATTTTCTTTCTAAAAAATACTTTCTCAGTCCCCATGTGCCCTTATAGTTTGCCTTAATTCTCTCATTTCCTCACATCCAATTGTACTGAGAATAATTGTGTCACCCAGCAACCATTTCTATATTAGCTACTCTTCTGAAGCTTCTCTGGAGCTTATTCATGAGTTCTGAGACCAGTATGAATACTATTTTTGTCCTTTTCATTGATTTTTACTTTAAAAGTCTTTTTATTATGCAATATTTCAAGCACACATAAAGACTTGAAAAAATAAAGACCATTTACCACACAGCATGCATACTTAATAAATCTTAACTTTTATCATATTTGCTTCAGATTATTTTTCAAAAATAGGACATTACAGATTTAAAGTCTTCTTTATAACATTCCCCAATCTCTTTCTTCCTATTTACAAATAACCACTATCTTAAAGTTAGACTGTTGCCTGTTGTGGTAGTCAGGATGACCCGCTCTAATGCTTTTATTCCCTAACCTCTGGAACCTGTGTGTCTATTGCCTTATATAGAAAAAGAGACTCTGGAGATAGCATTAAGGTTGCAGACATTAAAATTAGAAGATTGTCTTTGATATGGTACATCCAATATAATACATGAGTCCTTAAAAGCAAAGCAGTTTTTCCCATTGGTGTGAGAGGGGTGTGGTGAAAATAGAAGTCAAAGACATTCTAAGCATGAGAAAACTTGACCAATTGTCACTTGAGAAGAGACACTTAGGAAGCATCAGAAGCAATGAGGCTGACAGCCAGCAAAATAACAAGGACCTCAGTACTACAGTTTCAAGAAACTGAATTCAACCATCAGTCTGAGCTTGGAAGTGGATTCATCCGCGGCACCTCCAAAAAGGGATACAGTCCTGCAGACACCTTCACTCCCAATTCTGAGAGGATCCCGCTGAACACACTGAACTGGGACTTCTGACCTACAGAAACCTGAGAGAACAAATAGGTATCATTTCTTATTGCAGCAAATGGGACTTCTACAAGTTAAACTGTGGAAGTTAAAGTGGTCATTTTTGTCTTATTTTGATTGGAGGTAAAAATTTTTTGACTTGAAATATATCTTTATTTTTTTTTAATTTTTTAAACATCCTTATTTATTTTTTTACAATACAGGATTTCTCCCCTAAGGTGAGGTGACTTGTTTTTCCAACACCAAAGTGCCCATAGACCTCCACATTGATACCCACCCCCTTCTCCCGCGTCTCTATTCCTCCCCTCCCCCACACCTCCCGTCTGAACGTTTCAGGTCTGCTGTCTGTTTTCAAGGGTCAGTCTTACAGTTTGTCTTTGTCTGATCCTTTGTTTTCTCTAAATTCAACATATAAGTGAAACCATCCAGTATTTTTCTTTTTTGATTCATTTCACTTAGAATAATCCCTTCCAGTTCCACCCATGGCATGAGTTTCTTTTTTATGATAGCATTCTATTGTGAATATCTACCATATCTTCTTGATCTGCTATCTGTTCTGAGGCATTTAGGTTTTTATCCTGACTATTGTAAATAGTGCTGCTATAAAACAGAAGGACAGGTTTCCTTTAAAATTAGTGTTTGTGGGGCCTCCCTGGTGGCGCAGCGGTTAAGTGCTGCGCTGTGGAGCTGTCGGCAGCGGTGTCCTGAGTTCCACACGCAGCCGGGAGATTCCCATATGGCACGGTGGACCTCTCCTGCCTCGCCCGCTGCTCCCCTCAGCAGTGTATTTCTGTTGATCTGCCTGTTCTGCTCCCCACTCTGTCTCTGGTGAACCCTCCTGCCTCCCCATGCCTCTGGCCTGTACCCCAGCTTGTATACATAAATAAATAAATCTTTAAAAAAATAAAATTAGTGTTTGTGTATTGATTCCCAGGAGTGGAACTGTTGGGTCATATGTTAGTCTTTTGAGGAAACTCCACACTTCTTTCCATAGAGGCGGGACCTCTGCATTCCCACCTGCAGTGTAAATATGATTCCTTATTCCCCGCATCCTCACTAGCATATGAGTCATATATAATATGCAATATTATATAAGATATATATGATATATATATGACTCATATGTTGTTTTTGTGTTTTTTAATATGGGCCTGAAGATAAATTTCTAAAATGTATTCTGTAAGGAAACATTTATATTTATCCCATCATGTTCAGAACATTTTCTACTATTCCCAATTTGCTAAAACTTTATAATGTATAAGTGCTTAATTTGATTGAATGCCTTTTCTGCATCTGTTGAGATGACATGATACTTTTCACTTACATTTCAGTTAGTGAATTTAAAAAATTCTGAAGCTTGAATTAGAAAATTCTTGTATTAATGGTATAAATTCAATCACTTTAAAACCAGAGGAGTGGAGAAGAAACAAATCCATTCTAATGGTCATTTAATGCTTGACTCATAATGTGACTGTTTCATGTGTGTGTCACTTTTATATTTATGGTTGTTATATACACAAGCACACACATACGTACTCCAAAACTCGAATAAAGTAATTTTCCCAAAGTTTTGCAGTTATAAATTTATTTATTTATTTTAATTTATTTTGGGGGCGTGTCTTTAAAATTTATTGACAGGGTTCCCCACCAGGAGGCCCTCCATTTACTTGGAGAAAGCCTGTGGCACCAAGAGATACACTGCCACCGAGTCCTGAGCTTCTCCTGAGGGACCCGAGGACATCGCCCTGTGTCCGCCACAGGAGCCGCACACCCTGCGCTCTGCATGCCCCCGGGATGCGGTACTGGAGCTCCTGTCGCCCAGGCTGAGGACGATCCCGGCCCCGTGACCACAGATGCACTGTGCCAGCTTGCGGCGGTGAACCACGGAGCCCTCCCCATAGCTCAGGTTGAAGAACTAAGGGGAAAGTGGGTTCTGAATAGTTGTCCGAGGCCTCCCTGGTCTGGCCGGAGGTGCAGGCCCCCATACCGCTCCTCTTAGGTGGTCTTCACCTTGCTTCCTGATGCCATGCATGCTGAACTCCTGCACGCTTGTGGGTTCCTGGAGGTAAAACCTATCCGAGACTGTCGGAGGCCGGTTATAACTTTCTTAAGATATGCCTGCAGACATAACCTCTCCATTGCCTAAGACCCCATGATTGGGTCCAGGTGCCGAGCTGCTCCTTCGATAAGTACATTCTTGCCTGATCACGGGTTGGTGTCCTGTACAAAAACATTTACTCCCCCTCCTCTTACATTCCCCTGCCTGCTTCTAGGAATCAGCATAAGATGGCTTCTGTGATTAACCACTCCAGGGAGTTGGAATAAGATGGTTCCTTTGATCAGATTCTGGTTTCCAGGCAAAAAGGACATTACGCTATCGCCTTTTTAGGCTCCAGGCTCAGGGCAAAGGTTAATCATTATGTTTATACCTCATACCTTAGAAAATTTACCTTAAGCAAAAAAG
>PVIJ01008837.1:55166-71201 GCA_004024925.1 Scalopus aquaticus
TACCTCATTCTTGTAGTCAATCATTATCTTTAGAAACTATGCCTGCTAGCCAAATTTATGGTATAAAAAACCCCACTGTTGGGGCAATAAACGGAGCAGCCTGATCACTACTCGGTGTGCGTGCTGTCTCTCATTCCCCTTCCCCCTCTCCTGCTGCCGCCGACGCTTTCCCCACCACCCCCGGGAACCCAACCTCGGTTGGAGCCGGCCTCCGACACGAGACACTTGAGGTCTTGTCACCAAGCAATGGGCACCAGCATTCTGACCCAGAGAGAGGCTGAAAAACCGAATCCAACACGAGTGGTTTGTTCAACCATAACCCAAATTTCTCTTGATTATGCTCCTGCACTCCCGGTGCAGCCTGCCGGTTCCTGGTTGGCTTTCAGCAAAGCGCCTCTTGAGATGGACGAGTTCCAAGAGAGCAGATGACCACTGTATGTGAAGACTGGGGTTTCAGGGCACACCCGCTCCCCCGCGGCCTGCAGAGCATGCAGCCCGGCTCTCACCACAACGCTCCCATTGCATGGGTGGCTGGTCTTCCACGTGGGGAAACCACAGGCCTCTGTCCTCTCCAAGAGAGCTCCAAGGGAACTACCTTATATAAGTTTACAGAGAAATGCTTTCGAAGTTTCCAGGCTGTGGTTTGAAGGACAGGACATACAAAGTTCCTTAGGTTCCATAGGGAAAAAAAAAGTCTTTTATGCCAGGCCCAGATTGGGGAATTTGAGGCCAAGGACATCGTTCTGACCATCGTGTTATAACTGCCCACAATCTCTTAATTCAGTGACTCGAAGGTCATTCTAACCCATTTGGAAGGACATCATCACCTTCACACGTGGCGATCAAAACATCCACTTGTCTGAATACTCCCAGATGAAGCAATTTTTCATGGGGTTTGTGAGATTCTGCATCACTCCCATAAGGTTACTAGCCTTAAAAAGTCTCCAGTTTCATCCATGAGGATATTATCTTTAGTCCTCTCCAGTCCATCAAATGAACATGCTGTCCAACCACCTCTTTGTTCTCAAAAATCTCCTGTTTAGATTCAGGTTCAACTTCAGTGAATTCTGCCTCTCCTAATCCTCCCAAATCAGGTGCCCTGGCGAAAAGACACTCCAGACTCTGGGTGCGCACTGTGCCACAGTTCCCGCGTAGGCGCAGCCTGGCAGAGCTCCCTGCACCAGATCAGGCTGCTCTGCGGAAGGCTGAGGTGGGGCAGGCGGGAGCGTCACCCACAAGCCCCTGGACGCCGCTCATCTGCAGGTGGAAATTTAAAGGTAGTGAAGAGTCAAGAATTAAGCTCAAATATCTAAAATATTTTGCATGTTGTCTTTTTCACACTCCCCCCACCCCTGCACACTCACATACACATATACATTGCATATATGAAACAAGTAAAATTTCGTGTCGTTTTCAATACACACACATCTTGCAGCTTATTTATTCTAGCTTTGAGAAAACAAGGAAGGGGATACTTTACTCCTTGACTAAACGAGAGATATCTTCAGATTTCAATAAACTGGAATTAAAGACTCCTGTAACCCTGGGGCATTATGAAGTTGAGCAACTACTGTTATTGTTGAAATAAAGCAGGGAATCTATGTTACAAGAAATAAAATTAAAACTGTTCCTCTATTTAGATTTAGCTAGTTGCATAGTCATTTTTATCTGAGGTAGAAACAAGACCAAATCACCACAAACTTCACCACAAACTGCCCGGGAGATG
The DNA here is from genome assembly GCA_004024925.1 of Scalopus aquaticus. Taxonomy (NCBI): domain Eukaryota; kingdom Metazoa; phylum Chordata; class Mammalia; order Eulipotyphla; family Talpidae; genus Scalopus; species Scalopus aquaticus. The sequence goes on from PVIJ01008837.1 coordinate 56,893, forward strand.
CTTTGGCTGAACAAGTCAGAGGTTGAGAATAAAATCTACGTACTACTCTTTCTCACCTTCTCTACTTATTTTCCTCTTCTTCATTTTTTAAAACACAACTTAAACTAAAGGTATGAGAATTTTTTTGAGGAAAACAGATATATTTTATGAGAAAAATATAAAATTGTATTGACTTCTTGTCAGATTGTATTGGTTTTTTTCTGACACTTAAATTATTGCTTTCAAACCTTGATTACAAACATCGAGCTTTTTAAAATAGTCTTTGAGGAACCATTATAATAGATTTACAGTTGTCTTTTTTTTTTTTTTAATGAATGTGCAAAGCTCCAGACTATGTATCTGGGAGTCGTGAGTGTAAATATGTCAGTTGGTTGAGATCTAATGGCCGGGACACATCTGCCTCCTTGTGGCACAATTACAGAAAGACAAGTCCTGATTATTGGAAACTTATTCTCAAATCAGAGTTTGGAAGCAACATAAGGAAGGCCCACCTTAGAGTAGATTTGTTGTAGATCCAAGAGAGACATGCGAGCAATAACAAATTTGGACAAAGATTAATCCAGTTTTTTCTTTCAGGCCTTCCAGATTTGGGGGCAGAGAATTTTAAGGAAAGACTTAAGTAACAAGGAAACCTGGAGTTGGGCAGTACCAGAAGAATAGTGTGCAGTCAGAGCATGATTGTACAGAAAATTAACACAGACACTGAAATCAAGTTTAGATTACAGGCATGTGTGTATATATATATATATATATTCAAAATTTTATGAATTAGAAAAGTGTGCTAAATGTTATGTGCCCAACTTATTTAATCCTTACAACTGAGCTATGAGAGTGTTAATGTAATTATTGAATATACTTTCTAGGTAAGGAAACGAGATGAAGAGAAGTAACATGTCAGCGCTCACGCGGCAGGTGAGGAAACGCACTGTGGCTCAGCTTCAGCTGTCCCGCTCCAGAGTCCATGCTCCGAACCTCAACTTCACACGCTCACTTCTTCTCCCTTTACTCTACTTTTTCTTCTGTCTGGAAGACTGTTTTCTCATTTCTCTTCTGAAGACTTCTTTATCTAGATTATATTATTGGTATATTTCCTTCTGTCTAGATTCTTATTCTCTGAAAAGAAACAAAACACCTATCAGTTGCTAGTTTTGTGTGTGTGTTTTTTTGTTGTTGTTGTCAACCAGAAATAAACCACACTAAGCACACGTTTCAGTTGTAAGATAAATCTGGGTTTCAGAAACACTAAGAGATGAAAAATTGCATCTTAGAATCAATATTATCATTACTAGGGCTGTTCTTCAAAGAATATTTCATGCTCTGCTGAATATTTAGATCTGATTCCATTCCTAAATTCCTTCCCTTTGTGGGACTGTTATTTAAGATCTACAAAAAACTCATACAATGCAACAAAAGAAAACAAATAAGCCAATCAAAAAATGGTCAGAAGAACTAAACCAATACTTCTCCAAAGAAGACATAGAGATGGCAAACAGGCACATGAATAAATGTTCATCATCATTTATAATCAGGAAAATGCAAATCAAGACCACAGTAAGATACCATGTCACACCTGGGAGAATGCCTCATATTGAAAAAATCAGAAACAGCAAATGCTGGTGAGGATGTGGAGAAAAGGGAGCCCTCTTACCCTGCTGGGGGGAATGCAAACTGATTCAGCCTTTGTGGAAAGAAGTTTAGAAGAGTCTTAAAAGGTTAAAAATGGATCTGCCATACCAACCAGTAATTCCACTCCTAGTTATTACCCAGAAAATTTAAATACTAATTTGTAAGGAAACCTGCACTCCCATGTTTATTGCAGCACTGTTTACAATAGCTAAATATGGAAACAATCTAAGTGCTCCAAAAACAGTCCACTGAATCAAGATACGGAATGGACTATTACTCAGCTATCAAAAAAGATAAACTCATGCCACTTTGCAGCAATATGGATGGAGCTGGAAGGGATAATGCTAAACAAAAGACAGAGGAGAAAGATAAATTCTGGATGATGTCACTAATATATGATATATAGAGAAGCCAAACTAAGGGCCAGATAAAGATAAGCTTAACAACTAACCCTCGAAAGCTGACTATAGAACTGGAGCATCGGAGTGATGAGGGTGAGGGGAGGGGTAAGAACATATCAATAGAAGAAAAGAAGCAGAATGGACTGTGGGGGTAAACTATGGTTAATTTGGTGGGTGCGCTACAGTGGCAATACCTGATGGGGGGGATCATAATGTTACCTTACTTGCAAATGAATGAGTAAATGAATAAATAAATAACTTCCTTCTCTTTGTGGTTTCTAGACACTGTGTGTTCTTAAATCACACATTAAGGTTAATATCTCATTTTCTGTATCATGGTGTTTGTCTTATGTGTCTTGAGCACATAGTGTATATCCCGTAGATTATAGAAATAGATGGACTCTAATCAGCCTGGGATGGTTTAGGGTGAGAGGTGATCATTATGGTCTCATCCTAGAATACAAAGGAATGAGCCTCAGTATGTTAAATGAATGCAAAAAAGCAGTTTCTGCCTGAAACTTTAGCTGATTAATAGCTCATTTTAGTTCGGTAATCACACAAAATAAACAGCAACATTAGGGGTTATCAAACTTTGGCATGCATCATGCTAAACACTGATGTATCCCATCCCTGAGTTTCTGATTAAATAGGTCCAAGGTGGAGCATGGAGCTTGCCTTTCTCACTTCCTAGGTGATCCTGTTTTTTCTGCTCTGAGGACTACACTTTGAGAACCACTAAAGTTGAAAAAGTTGCGCTCCAGAGGTTCAGTCAAGGACAATTATTCTGACAGACTTTTGACCTATCTGACCTCTCTCTGGTAGAAAGGATAAATCTGTCTCAACGCCTAGAAGGTTGTGAGACTAGAGAGTCTGCTGCCTTCTCTGGTTTTGGTTTTTCTTTTTGGCATTCCCTACGGCCGTCATGGGGGGAAGTAACTGAGCTCCCTTTGAGCATTGTTAGCCAGGGAGAGAGATGACTGGGAAACGAGAATCTGTCAGTGTCTCGGGGTCTTGCTGCTGCAAATTGCACTAACTTCTTAGCTCCAGCAGTTTCTGCCTATTTTGACAGATCATAGGAAGCTTAATTGAGGGGAGTTTGTATAAGTACCTCCCCAGTGTCTGATCCCAGAAATAATTGTTTACGGCATGGAATTTAGCACCTTTCATCTAGAGACTTCTGAAGAAATTGGCCACAAGCCACCTTTGTCTTCCTTTTCCTCTCAGAAAAATATCAAAATTGCAAAAAAGAGAGAAGATGCCCTTGAGATTTCCCAGTGAGCTCAGCCTGACCTGCCCTAGCCAATTACATGCACAAATTGCCCTTCGTTTCACTAACTGGTTATTGGAAACTAGTTGGGAATCTTTTGGGGATCTGCAAAATATTTGACTAATGTAGACGAGGGATTAGAATAAATAAGACCCTGAACTATAAATACTTAAAACACGTAACTCAAATAATTAAAGACACATGACATTTTATTGTTGGGATGTTTGGACAAAATAGGCACCTTCTTTTCTATAATTAGCTACATATCCTTTCTAATGCTATTTTGTTGTTTCAACAACCACTGTTTCATTGATGTCCATCCTTATTTAATGTTATTCACAGTGTGACTCACTCAAATAATACTACTTAGCTACAAAACAGCCACTCAGGGCCATTCTCCCAGTTATTTTACTCACAGTTTCCAACTTAGTGGTCAAGGCACAACAAGTGTTTAATCAATGTTACAAATTAAATAAACTATAGATGACATCAACTCACTGATCTCTGGCACCCTCTGCACAGAGGATATCTCAGTTATTCCTATTTTTTAAACAAAACCCCTATCTCAATGATACCTGTCTTTTTTTATTTTAGAAAAAAAAATTAGCATGATGACCAGACTCAAATACCTCCAATCTTCGTTGAAACAGTGAGGTATTTTACTGAAGTTTTTAAACAAAGATTTAAACATATCAGAATCATATAAAAAACATATAAAATCTTTTCTCTTATTTCTGTTTCTGTGTTTTTCAAAAATATGCTATCATTGGGTTCAGAGGTATACCGGGCAACCCCAAACTATTAAAGAGTGCATACTTTAAATGGAGTCCAACCATTTGCATACACAAAGGCAAAGAAAGCAACAGTGTGAAAAATCTTTAATAGAATTGATGTTCACAGAGAGAGAGTAAAGAAAGGATATTCCTAATAAAACTGAAAATTACCCATCCCCCTGTGGACAAATGGCTAGTCAAACAGGCGTAGACCAAATTGGGACAACTGAGGTCCGAAATCTTGCCACAAGTCTAAGGCAACTTCTGGTGGAGAATTTTAAGACAGGGATTAGGCAGTTCCAGAGAACTGGGGAAGAAAGAAAGACCCAAGTTCAAAATGTGCCTTCTAAGCTACCACAAGGTCAAAACAACAGTTGCCATTGGCACGTTTCTCACCCACATGTTTTCTCTCCAAGTGTCATTCGTGGGTCCCTTTTCCATGCCTCCCCTTATTCTTTCATTCCACCTCAATTTATATCTCTAACTTGCTCCTCCCCAAATATCCCCTACTCAGGAAGTCTTTTTCATGGCCCACTGGGAGTTTTAGTCTTAGGTGGAGGTGTGTAAGTGGGGAGTGGAAAAAATGCCACCCACTCACTGTGCTGTGCTGCCTCCCCCGCTCATGGTGCTGTGTCTGCAACATGCCCAGGCAGCAGGAACACTGACGTGATTTTCTACCTGTCAATTCTTTTTTGAAGCCCTACTTCCCTTCATAATTTACTTTCATTTATCTTCCTTCTCAGGAACTGCCTGCTATTTGTGCCTCAAAGTCTTTTTTTATGACAAATCTTAATTAACTCTTCCCTCTTTGATTTCTTACTTGCTTGAAAACTATGAAACTACACTTTTCTAGTTTGCTTATACTTTTGGTATTATTTTTCCTTGCGTACTAGGTCCTGCTTTCTAAATGGTGGGTGTTTGAAGTCGACTTTTACAGTTTTCACCAATATCACAGTTCTCCATCCGAGCACGTGGGGGTGCTGAACTTATCTATCTCAAAGATAAGAATGGCCACATGCCTTGTTTGAGCCAATGAAACATGAGTGGAAGTTATGAGTCAGTTCAAGGAGGATGTTTTTAAAACAGATATGATCCATCATGTCTCTGTTTTTCTACCTCAGACATTGCTGAAGCATAAAGAAGAAACTCCCTTAGCCTGACTACCTAAGCAAGCTGGCCAGGAAAGGATATGTAGTGTGAACAAAACAATGTCTTTTCTAGCCTGGGCCTTACAGTGAAGTCAGTGCCATGTATCAGGGACCCTCAACTGTCTCCAGGTGAGCACCCCTGACCCCAGCTTGGCTGCCAGCTCTCAGGAAGAGACAGGGACCAGAGTCATAAACGCGAAGGACCTAGATATTCACCTGGGCCTCCAGCCACACTGGGGAGTGCGTCCACTCAGCTTGCTGGTGCCCCCTAGCAGCCTGGATGCCAGCTGGGCCTCTTGGTGACTCCCAGACATCCTCAGGGTTCTTTAGAAATCCCGTCCCCTCCTGGTCACCAGAAACAGGCCCTGAGCCACTACTCTGGGAGCCGGCTGCTAAGCCTGTCACCACCTGTGTCCCCCGTCACCAGAACACAGTGCGGAGAGTGTCGGGAGAGGCTCTGGCATCACCCCAGACCCACAAGCCCCAGTAACTGTACCCAGCATTAAGTAAACAGCCAGAATAGCAAGGGAAAAGGACTCAGAATAACAAAAGCCCCAAACAGCAGAGCACACAATGGGGAGGGAAAAAAAAATACAAATGGCCCAGAAAGCCCTCAGGGGAACAGTGCACCACAGAGAGAAAATCAAACTCCAGGAACCAACACTGACACAGAATTTCTCTCCCTGTCAGATGAAGAATTCAAAATTGCAATAATTAAGAAAGTTAACTTTCTTAACAAACTTAGAAAAACAGATCAGAGAAGACACAGAAAAGTAGAATGATATGAGAAATATAATCAACAAATAGAAGAACATGATTAAAGCTGTAAATAAGAAAGTAAAGGAACTTCTGGTTGTGAAAATATCAATGAAGGAGATAAAATATTCTAGAAAAAGTCATGAAAATAGAATAGATAATATATGGATGAGCTAACTAGTACTCTTCATGAGATAGTGATAAACGTCTCTCTGCTCCACAGGATAAGCATTCCTATCTCCTTTACAAACCCTCTGAGTTTGACAACCTTGTTTCTTTTTTACATTTCCAGGGAAAAGAGCGTCCCTAGGAAGATAACATTCTGAATCGCTGACTACCAAGTGCTGGTGCAAGCAAGCTGGGACAACCCCGTTGCAAGGATAAACATGCTGACCTCTGCCCACACCCCCTTTTACTTCCTTGCAACTCTGGATAAATACCACTACCTTCTGCCAAAGAGCAGACAGTGTCTTTTAGACACGAGTCTGCTGCCCTCCTCAGTTTGTCGACAAATTAAACTACTTTCTTTCTTCTCAAATTCTGTTTCCTTTTATTGGCTAAGGGAAACTGAGACCAGCATTTGGTAACAGAGGTACAAATGAATCAAAAAAGGAAATGAAAGGAGCTGAAGAACTATTCAAGGGAATAATTGAAGAGCACTTCCCAAACTTGAAGAAGGAAATGAAAATAGACATACAGGAAGTTGGAAGGATGCCAAACTCTCATAATAAAAGGAAGACTATAGCAAGACATTCTTGGACTGCCAAGAATCCAAGACAAGGAAAAAAGGAATGAAGCTGATGAGGGGAGGAAACAAACAACCTATAAAGGAAAACTAATAAGGATAACATCAGACTTCTTTGAAGAAACAATATAGGCAAGAAGAGAATGAAGTCACATATTCAAAACACTCCAAGAAAAAAAATTGCCAGCAAAGAACACTTTATCCTGCAAAACTGAGGAAAAATAAGGATTGTCTCAAAAACATCTTCAGAAATTCGCTTCTACTAAAACTCCACTCCAAATAATATTGCAAGAAACCATAGAATCTAAGCCAACAACCGTATGATGCAGCTATTCCGCCCCCAGGAATCTACCCAAAGAAAACAAAAACACTAATTCAAAAGAAACCTGAACTCTTATGTTTATTGCACTACTATTTCCAATAGCCAAGATATGGAAATAACCCAAGTACCCCAAAACTACTGAATGGATCAAGGAGATGCAGTATATATACACAATGGAATACTACTCAGTGACCAAAAAAGATTAACTCATGCCATTTGTGGCAACATGGATGGAGCTGGAAGTGATTATGCTAAGTAAAATACCTCAGAAGGAAGAAGATAAAATCAGATGGTTTCACGTATATGTGGAACAGAGAAGTGAACAATGGATCGGAAAAGGACAGAACTTGCAAGCTGACCACAGATCTGAGTCATACATCAAGGGAGGGGAAGGGAGGGGCTCAAAACAGAGGAAGGAAGAGCACAAGGGAATATGGTAATGGATCATGGGTGCTGTAAAGGTGGAAGAACTACAGGAACTACAGCTGAGGAGAGAAACCAATTACTGTAAAAAAAATGAATAACGATGTAAGAAATTAAAAATCAATTTAAGAAAGAGAAAATAGCCTTTTGAATTTCAAGCCACAGAGATTTGAGGGGCTGTGGAAGGGATCCCCAATATTACCTTCAGATTTGTTGATTCACCAGCAAGATTTCTCAGACTCAGAAACCATCTTAATTATGGTTACTGTTTATTACAAGGCTAAGACACAGATCTAGGGCCTCCCTGGTGGTGCAGCGGTTAAGCACTGCGCTGTGGAGCTGTTGGCAGCAGCAATGTGAGTTTGATGCCTGGCCGGGGAGATTCCCACATGGCGCTGCAGACCTCTCCTGCCTTGCTCGCTGCTGCCCTCAGCAGTGTACTTCCATCAATCTGCTTGTTCTGCTCCCCACTCTGTCTCTGCACCCTCTCGGCACCCCACGCCTCTGGCCTGTACCCCAGCTTGTATGCATAAATAAAGAAATCTTTAAAAAAAAAGATACAGATCAATCAATAAGAACAAAGGGAAAAAGCATGTGTGGGAAAGTCAAGGAGAAAGCAGTTGTACCCCCACCTATTAAGCATGTACAGGGACACATGTAATTCTCCCAGTAACCCTGTTTTGTGTGGCAGAATTCTGTCAGGAAACTGAACAGCACTCAGAGAGGAGGGGGACACCCATTCTGGCCACCCCCATCACAATTCCTGAGGAGACTCCCCGCACAACTAGGAGGGGAGTAGCAATAGGCACACGGCGGGACCGTTGTCTCAGGCCACTCTGCAGCATTTGGGGCTTGGTTATCAGGTAAAATGGAGAGTCAGGAAAGAGCATAACAAGGGTGCACAGGCTAACACCTGTGTGCTGCAACCATTTGTAAAAGCCATCCGAGCAGGCATATGTCTTGTTGGGAGCACACCAGGGAGAAGTGGGGAAGTTTTGAAACATACCATCTTAGATGGTCCGGGTGCGGGGGAGACAGCAAGCAAGTCAAATAATAATCGCCACACCAAAGAGCAACAAAAGAAATAACCAGCACTGGGGGTCAGTCCAACAGGTTGTGAACATTGGTGCTCCTCAAGCTTCTGCAGGGCCTTGACCAACCAGCTTCTGGGTTGTGGTTGGAGCAGGGCAGCAGGAGGGTCCAGGTGTCTGGTTGGCGTCTCTTCGCAGGGTCAGCTAGAGTTGCTTTGTAGGGTCCGGGCAGCCGTCCACTTCTCTGGGGTCTCTGGGCAGGCCGACTTAACTCGGGAGTGGTGTATGCACGGAGCCACACCTGCAGCTTTGACCTGCTATAGCACCCCTCTAGCATTGTTTCACCTTGTTTCCTGAAGTACTTAGTTTCCTTTGTCTCTGTAAGGCTGCCATTAAAACTTTCAAATAATTATAACTCAAGGATATAAATAATGGGAATTACAACCCCATGACACCTAGTCATACCTCAAGTTAGCTAGGAAAAATTTCTGATCCTCTATGGGTCCCCAAACCTCTGCCCCTATTTAGGAAGAAGCAGTTTCAGAAGACAGACCTTCAAACATTAGTCCTTAAGAATTAGGTGTAGGATACAGAGAGAAGAGGGAGTTGTCACCAACCTGGTAGCCATAAGTTCCTCACTCTTGCCTGTTTGTCCTTGCTCTGCTATTTTCTTGCAGACAAAACCAGAAATCCAGGCAAGACTTGCTGAAACCAAGTGGAGATAGAAGTAAGACAGGGGTTAAGGCATAGCCTCTTTACCCCAGAAAAAAGGCATACCCAGGACTGCCACAACAAAACTGGTCAAGACCAAACTTGGAAGGAAAAAGGGGTGTGAATGCTGTTCCTGGAGAGCCTTGCCTGCTTCTCTGAAATGCTGCTGCTGCAGCCCCTTTAGCTGCTAAGTCCCTGCTTCTTCCAGTCCAGGGAGACGCAGATGACACAGCAGTCTGCCATTCCCTTAGGTTGCTGGCTCCTGGTTAAACCTGATTACCTTCTACCAATTCTTATCTCTCAAGTTCTGGCTTATGAGACCCAGTCTCCTGTAACATTATAACAGAAAGCTTGTCAGTGGTTGTTTGAAAGTGGGGAAAGGTGAAAATGGAAGAGGTGACATAAGGGATTACCAAGGGACACAAAGAAATATTTTGAAGTCATAGACATGTTCAATATCTTGCTGAGCTTTAAAAAATCATTTCATGGGCGCCTCCCTAGTGGACTAGGGGTTAAGTCTCAGCACTATCACTGCTACAGCCTGAGTTTGATTCTCTGCCAGGGAGCTGACCCACATGGCACAACAGACCTCTCCTCTCTCACCTGCTGCTCCCCTTAGCAATGTATTTAAGCAAAGCCACCTGTTCTGCTCCCCACTCTGGCTCTGGTGAACCCTCTCACCCCTTGTACTTCTGGTCAACACCCCGATTCTATCAGTCAATAAGTCTTTTTTTTTAAATCTTAAAAATGTAAAAAAAAATTATTTCGGTTGTATACATACATCCAAACTTACCAAATTAATGCTGTTTATTGTGTGTCAGTTATGCCTCAACAAGGTTCTCAATAAATTAATCTGAATTTAGTCTTTGTATATACAAAACTTACAACTTAGTTATTTTTCTCCTTCTCCTTCTAGGTGATTTCTGTTTGCAGAGGGAAGTGGTATCATGATAGTGAAAGGTGCCTTTCTGTGGAATGTCCTCATATTTTCATTACTAGCCTGGAGTAAAAGTATGGTGGTTTCCCACCCATGATTTTGGGGGAAGTCTCTGCCTTGCTGATTGAATAGTTTATTTATTTTACATACATTTGAGTTCTTTCTATATTCTAGTCATAGTTCATGGTGCTGCAGATATAATCAATAACGAATAAGACAAAAGCTCTCAGGGAGCTTTCATTATTGAAAGTTCCAAAGACAAACAAAACTAATGGGAATTTATATTCTAATGTCTAGGAACTATACTACAATGATGATTAAAAACTATGGAAACCTAAGTAGAGGATTAGTCAATGATGGCAGTTGCTGCTTTAGATGGGGGAGATAGAGAAAATGCCATTTGAACAGAGTCCAACATGACTGAGATTGCCAACTAAATATTTGGGAGGAGAGTTCAGGGAAAAAGGAAGCAATTATGAAAACCTTGACATAGAAGCATACTTGGCACATTTGAGGAAAGGCCAGGATGCCAGTATAACTGAAGAAGAATGAGCACAATGGATGGAGTAGGAAAAGATGCTTGAGAGGCAGACCTGGACATGGAAAAACTGTATACTTTGTTTTAAACATAAATGCAAAGGAACATTTTGAGAAAAGAAATTACATATTCTGTATGAATTAAAAAACAATCAATTTGGGCAAGAAGGTAAGAATGGATCAACCAGAAGACTGGCAGTAGTTCATGAAATAATTAATATGGCTTGGCCTGTATGAGAATTGGTCAGATTCAGGATACCTTTGAAAGTATATCCAATAGGATCTTTTCATATAAGATAGAAAAAGAGAGGACTTAATGATCATTCCAAGGCTTTTACTTGAGTAACTGGTGATACTATTTAATGTTACAGGGACGAATGATTTACATGCTAGGTGGAAATCAATGGTTCAATTTTGGATGGTGAAAGACTTGGGATGGTTAGAGAGAAGTAGAAACTTGAGTTACATTATGAAATGCATCTGGCCGTAAAAGCATAGAAGTGTCTGTGATGAGGAATGATGAAAGGAGGTGCTTATACTTCTTATGGAAACTGAGGTAAAAAGGGATGTAAGTTGTAATGGGAATGGCCCCAGTGGTCTCTTGGAAGGAGAAAAGTAATCTCTGATCAGAGCCTCTGTGGAGATTGATCCTTTAAACAGTATGTAATGGTAACAAGTCATCTTGTGGGTGGGACTATAGTGGTTTGACTATTAGTACATGGAGTTCTAAAAACTCCCTTCAAAACCAAGGACGTGTGGTGTGACTTTCTCTTAAATCATTTCTAACACAGGTGAAGGGGCAAACAAATGCCCACATCTTTATCTATGGTACCTGCCTTTTGTCGCAGGATGGATACACTGTGTATGGGGAAGCAGAAGTTTCCATCTTAGGCTCTGACTAAACACACAACACACCACAAGCCCCATTTTATCACAACTTGCCGATATTGGGTCAGCGTCCTCTCTGAGGTTGCTCTTCCTATAGGGTTCTAGGTGGAGGGAGGAAGCTTGTTTTTTGTGTTCTCAGATTTTTATATATGTTGGGGGATTTTATATGTACCATCACCAAAAGGAAGCCGGTCCCTCTCAGAGTTGATAGCTACATCTAACTTATCTCTTTATTAGTAATCATTTCTTGCTTTCTTTTTGGTGCTTTTCTATGTGGGGTTTGGGTTTTTGGTTTTTGTTTTTTTTTTTTTTTTGTCTGTCAGAAAACTGTTTTCACCCTCTCTAAGCCTTTATGTCCAAGATCATTGCCAACCTTTGGTGATCTTCCAAATCAAAGACCACAGGATTTTAAAGCAAAAGCTTTTATCTCGGGGAAGTAGATTTAAAAATTGAAAGCCAGATTTTTCAGACTCTATTTTGAAATTCAAAGTTAAAAAAATGAATTCTTCTTCTGGATTCATTCCCACTGACTCTCAGAAGCACTGGATATCTAATGCAACAGATGGAGGACAGTAACAGCAAAAATTCCTAGAAACTGAAATTAAAATTTCACATTATTGTACTATTATGATTTGGATGGATACTGGACTGAGAGTGTGGGGGGGTATAGCCAGTCACTTGAGGTCTATGAGGTCACAGCTGAGGTCACAGAAGCGTTGAAAAGGAGCTAGGCTGATGAGGGAACAGAAGGTTGTGAGATAGGACTCATAGAGGAGAAATTCTGGAGATACAGGGTGGGGTGAAATGTGATTTTGGGACCCCAACTGCGTAAGTTTCTGGGTATATTTGACCTAATCCTTGACTGAAGTTTGGAATTGGGGAAGGATGAAAGGGAGAAACTGGCAGTGGCAGGCAACTTCTCAAAAAATGGTTTAGCTATTGTCTGGGTCACTGCTTTGACTCCTCAGGCTCATGTGTTTTGAAAGCATCACCAATGGGGCTTCCCTTTTCCCCTACAAAATCACCTCCACTTGTTGATCATAAAGAGTGACACTAACATGATGGGATGGGAAATTTGACAGTCTTTAGTTCATTATGTACTACCGCCTGCCTTTACCTCAAGGAGAATTTGGACAACTCTCGTCTCGATCTTAGCCAGCTAGAATGGTTTCTTAGTTTATTTCTGTTTTTGTTTTATTATTTACTTTTGCACTGGAATTTCTATCCTCACTGAGAAAAGAAAATAGGGAGACTTTGCCTATGGTAAACACTTTCTTCCTCTGACCTGTATCTTTCTTTACACACATGTCTCTCTCTCTCTCTCTCTCTCTCTCTCTCTCTCTCTCTCTCTCTCTCTCTCTCTCTCTCTCTCTCACACACACACACACACACACACACACACACTGACCCACTGAAAATATTGATGAGTCCTGAACTACTAAGGCATCTGTCTTGGTGGTTCTCCATTGGTGAGTATTTTTCTTTGCACTATACACCTGCTCTCTCTCCTTGTTCATCTCTGCCTCTCCAGGGCCTGGAGCTAGCGCCATCTTCAGCTCCCAAGTCCTCGGTTTCTATGCAAGGACTAGTGGCACTGCATGCCTTCCTGGATCAAGCTCAAAAGGCAGAAAGGACCTCCAGGCAGCAGCTAACGTAAACGGGGCCTTCAAAAGTCTCTAGCTTGGATATGCTTGATGAGGGAAGAACTAGTGTCTCTTGTTTTCCATCCCTTTTCAGGCTGCATCTGTTTTCTGGGTTGAGGAAGGTGAACATATGTCCTAAGAGAATTCTCTTCTGCACAGCTGTAAGATTATGAGGAGAAGACAGTAGATATTGGAGTCTTCTAGAGTTCTGTAAGGGAAAACACATAAACACACCAAAGTCCTGGTTTCTCTGTTGATGAACAGATTTTTTGACAGTAGAACTGAGCAAGACACTGTAAAACAGTAATAACAGTAATTAAAATGAATTTACAGAATTTCAGAGGTTTTCTTATAATCCAACCCCAAGCTCTGTCATTAAGTAAATACCACTTCTCTTGTTTTATTAGTGAGGAAACATTCATAAAGAAATATTGGGAGCAGCACGGGATGGAGGAAAAGACAACTCAAAGGCCAAGTAGAGAGAAACCTAGAAGGGCTCACAACTCAGGAGGGCAGCCCCCTTTTCAGGGCAGTCTGGCACTTATTGGGGATCAGATTCAGTGCAGGTGGGCAAGTATGTGGAGGAATGTAAGTGATCAGGATGTGTATTGGGGATGCATAAATGTCAGGCACAAGCTAGGGGGTAGTGAATAGGGACTGCTTGGGGGGCTCCATTTTTCCTTTTGATCAAAGCATCCTATCTCTAGTTCCTGTTTACACTTAACTTTCTATCAAGGTAGTCTAGCTGGTTATGGTAATCTTGCCATAAAATCTGCCTGCTATTTTCAGCAGATACTAGTTTTCCATTATGTTCCTCCTACCATGACTTTTGTCCTCGTGAGAGGCCCCCTGCCTGACTCTATGTTTTAACTGGACCAGCAGGAACTCTGGGAGCCAGGGAAACATCCCTAGAATAAGGGGGGGCTGGGAAATCCACATTGCCAAAAGTCCTGGAAGTGGAAAATGATAAAGCCAGAATTCCAACAAACTTTCAAATTCCAAATCTTCCTATTTCCCTGTAACAAGGCTTCAAATTTAAAGGAAGACGCAATAAGTGATGTTTGTTTAGAAAAGTCAATAAATTGCTGGAATTCTATTGTG